>JAPYZD010002143.1:0-19429 GCA_030522725.1 Ichneumoninae sp. B BG-2022a | reverse complement strand
TTTTTTTGGGAGATTGAACTGTGAGTTTGAATCGTGGAATATCGGCAGGGCTCATGGGTACCGGTATTGCCGGTATTTTACAGGTATAGTTTTTTAGTTACCTTCATTCGAGCAGTTTTCTTTTCTTTTCAATAAGTTATAATTCATCAACCTTTGTAATGTGGGGGTTTTGGCCTAGCCTCAACAGGAGTCTCGATATATCTCGATCGTCCAAAGGAGCACCCTCGACCGGCGATCAGTGACACAGGTCTTTCCCGATATCGCGATGAGGTAAAACATTGTTTGGAATGATTTGATACTCGTGCTTGCAGTTTCTTCGTAATAGTTAACTTTGTCAATTGATTTCATCTCTCGCTACAAACTATAAATGATAGAAGGTATTTAAAACAAAAATACATATAATTTATGTCGAAATGTTAATTAATTATGGAATGTATTGATAATCGTGCTTTCGGGTAAATTGTCTTTTTTCGTAGATAATTGAAATGTTTTTTTTTTTTTGCTATGTCATAGAAGGTACAGAATTACTTGGTCCATTGGAATTATCGTAACAGTATACGCGGAGTTAAATAGTCTCTATAAAATAGGCAAACGTTTGATTGTATTTCTTTTAATTTAATGCTTTCGTTATTTCGAGGGGAGACTTTTCGGACGATCGAGAATCCTACGATAGTCGACGAGGCTAGACGGACATAGTGCTTGACAGTATAGAAAAACACGATATACAAACAACTAAAGCGCCACGCTACGATACTACCGAGTGCTAGCTACGTAGTACCAGCGCCCTTTCTTTTTCTTTCATTCTATTTAACACCTAATGCTACTTTACTCAAACTAGGCTTGACCACCCGAGCTATCCGTGCCACCGAGCCGTTTGTTAATCGCTCGAATTCTAACTCTTCGCAATCGCAGTTGCACAAAGTTCGCTGAAAAGTGATTTCAAACATTTTTTTTAGTACCGATACCGAATCGGGCCAATGGTTTTGGTTTTTCTGCGTTTATAATTCAATGAAAAATATTAATAATAATAATTTGAAAAATAATTTTTATTGATTATCGAAAGCTTGAAATTTTTTTTTATCCGCAAACTCGGTGGCTCGGATACACCTAGCTGTGGCTTCCCCGTGTTGTCATTCTCGCGGTCAAATCTCTCACGATTAATGAAACCCCGACGGCAATAACTGTGGGACATAACGTAAACACATGTGTCTCGATTATCTCGGCCGTCACAGCGTATACGTGTTCGAGCGAGTTGCGCCTTTTAGAGTCATTGCATGACTAGAGAACTTAGAGTACGAATTAAAGCCAATTGGAAGGTACCAGGACTACGGTCGAGGATCGAGACGCGTTCGCCAAGTCCACAGTTTACTTGCACTCTCGTCGATAATATTCTCGCAGCCCTCCGCGATAGACTCGCTTGTTATTGAACAAAAAAGTTTCTTTTTTGTTACAATAAGTTTTAATTTATTGTAATTCATTGTAAATTAGTTTTTTAATAACAATAAATATATGTTTTCAGTTATAGTAAATTTTATTCGACTATAATTGCTAATTTAAATGGAATGATTCAGTTTTGAGATCAGAGTTCGCCCGGCAAAAGGCTCTTTTTTATGTCGAGAAATGCGTATACTTCGATCACGAGTCGGGTCGTCGAGGGCTGCAGACAGAATATCTTCGATAAAAGGAAAACGTCGGGGCTGGGTCATCGCGTTGTTATTTGCCCTTCTCTGAGTTGAGTGTGTACGTGTGTGAGTGTGTCTATGGACGACAGGCCAGCACTTCGTTGATCACGAAAATCCCAACATTGCGAGAATGCGTGAATTAAAAATAGAATTTGTTTTTTTTTTTTAAACGGTAACCTAGCGCGTAACAGTTTCTTCCTCCCCTTGTCTTCAATTGTTTCTCGCCCATTCGTTTCAATCAACTACGACTCAAAATTGTATATCCAATCGTCCGCTACGATATCTCTCTTTATCATCTCGCTCAACGTGTTTGTGTTTTTATTTTTTATTTTTTCATTCTTTTCATTTCTTCTTTTATCTCTGTGTACCTAATTGCACTTATTCGACAAAACAGAACGTAATAATGGAACTCAAGATGGCGGCCGGATGGCCCTGAGACGTTTTTTTTTTTTTTTTTTTTTTTTTTTTTTTTTTTTTCATCATATCTCTTCTTCTCTCATTGTTTAAACTATTCTTCGTTCGTCTCTCTTTCTCTCTACCATCCTCTCACACTTTCTTTCAACTTCCTCTCTTTCTCTACTCTCTAATCTTCATTCAATATAGTTTTAACACCGTTAGTTATCGTCGTTGGAACTAAACGTTTTTTTTTGTTTCTTTTTTTTTCTTGCGTTTTACAAATATCGTTAGTTAACTGCGCTTGAGTCGTAAAAAACGTAACTTCAAAACTTAGGCACAATTTGGAACTGCTTAGACCATTACCCCACGTCCCCCTATCCCGCTTCACCTCGAGAGTGTCCGAGCCTCGTAGATGATCCAGTTTTTTCTTTTTTTTTCTTAAATTGAAAAAGAAAATATTACTAGACTTCGAGTTGTATTGTTCTCCGTTTGTAAATGTATAAATGTTGCTCGAGTAAAAAATTTGATAACAAATAGAGGAGCTTTACCGAAGGGTTTTTGTGAGCTTGTTCATTTTACTTGGTCGTGTTTGACCATGTGGAAGAGACAAAATGATTTTTAAAATGATGGATCATCTACGAAATTCGTGACACCTACTTCATGCTTTGACCATGCCAAACGTGTCGTTATTGTGAGGTAGCTGACATTGAGCCGTTTCAGAGCCAATCGGACGAAAACTCCCCGTTTTTTCTTTTTTTTGTTCAGAAACTTTCTTTTTCCTAACTTGAATCTATCTACCTAGTTTCAAGAAATTTCAGACGAAAACACATTTTGTTTTCATAATCACTGGTACCAGTGAGCCTTATCGAAATGGAATTTTTTTTAAAGAGAATTTCTCGTATACGATATCTTTTGGTTTTTTTTTATGTTATATAATATAATAAAGACGGGAATCTTCGGTGCCGATATTCTGCGTTAACGTGCCGCCATCTTGGTCCCGTTCGACCACCGCGGTTGTGGACCTCGCAATCGTTTAACTATTTTGTCTCGCGTCGTTATTTTTTTTTTTTGTTAATTATACATTATAGTAATCGGTAACCTTATACATATACACTAGCTGGTTACAATATGTTTGTGAAAAATATACATCAAAATTTTGTTATTTTTTTTTTTACATCACAGATATTTTAATATAATATATCTTCATTTAATCTTAAAAATTTGCCCTTTTTTTTCTCGTCAACTTATTCATCGCGCCGGATAGTTGGCGTGTCGTTCGCGACTCGGGGAGAGGACACGCTCGACCAAATGAATAAAATGATCGTTTAAAAATAATATAAAAAAAAGAAACAACTTTATCGTAACAACAGGGAACCGAGAACTCGAAATAAAGTTTCACCCGAACATCCTCGAATTCGTAGCGCTCTCACGTTATCAATTATAATTTTTGTCCAGGAAATATATATTGTTCCCTCGATTAGTAGCACCTCGAGTTATCGATTGGATCTTCCTCGTAATTTTTTTTTTTTTTGGTCAAACGATTTTTTTTCATCTTCTAATTTACAAATTTCACATACGTTGATGAGCGAACGATTCTAATCGCCGACGATACTTTTTTTTCTGCGAGCAGACGTTTTCGCGAATTTTATACTTTACCTTGAATTCAGACTTTCGTAATTTACTAACGCGACTTCCCTCGAATACCGGAAGACGATTCAAGCCCTCGAGCTCCTTGCATAGACTCTCTTAACTTTTGTCAATATTACCGATTGATATTGTCGAAAATCTATTAGTACAACTTTTACGAAATTAAGAGTAAAGAAGGTCAATCCTAGATCCTAAATCCTCACGTTTCGAAGCCGACGCAATTTCACGAATCGAGAGCAGTTGCAAGGCGATCGAGCACCACCATCGAAACGGCACTTTCTTATTTATTTTAGCTCATCATTTTATATCCAATCAAACGCGAGTATTCCCGAAGACACGTCGACCTTCCAAAAATCCGACGTCTCGTTTGATATCTACCTATCAAGACTGTACCGTCGCAATGAATCGCAATAATAATTAACAACGACAATCATATTTAGCAATATATCGTTCGTACAATAATATAGATTTCACATCTAACGATAAATTTGTTTTTCTCAGTTAAAAGTTGGACACGGGCGATTTTTTTGTTTTGTTTATAGAACGGTAGGTGTTGAATGTATTAAGGGGAGCGGGAGAGAGACGGGTGAGGGATTATTATTTATCTAATTAATTTGTCATTAAGAGATCGAAAGGTTAATTGGTATGTTTTTTTTAGGGGACATGGTTTGTGAATTTTTAGTGTTCCGTCGACTCGCGCTTTCAACGAACCTTCACAATGACAAGATAAAATTTCATTAGAGAGATTGATTTTTCGTCGAATTTTTTACACTGCGTGATCTACGATTTTTATGTAGGTATGGTTTTTTGATGCTTTTAGCAATAGCGTTCGTTCAACGAGGCGGTCGGGCACTGTTCAGGGTTTTTTTTATTTATTTTTTTTTATTGTGGGAGTTGATTTTTGTTGTTGTGATTTAGTTGTTTTCCGCGTTTGTTTTTGCTTCGTGTTATTTTTATGTTTTTGTTTTCTTTCATTAAATTACGTTTACACACAATCATGATTAGTGCATCCTCCGTTGCCGTTTTTTTTTTTTTGCGATTTAACCCTACGAAGAGACCTTAAATGTGTACACTCGATAATAACTTGCATTTTTTTTGCCGCTTTCCATTTAAATATCGTAATTTTTAGTTTAGTTCCAAAACACCGAGATAGAGTTAGCCTTGCTTAATATGCGACTGTAGTTTCGTATTATAGAATTTTTTTCCGATAATTAAGGAGAGTTACTTTTTTTTCAACACCGAACATATACATGCCTTACGTTTTATGTACAGCCTAGAGTTTCAGTCGTATAAGAGTCACGATGGGTGCGTGTGCTTTAGCTTCGCGTTTTGTCGCTGATTTTGTTACTCCCTTTTGCCTCTTAAAATTTTTTTTCCCTTCATTATCCAAAGTTTCTCACTTCTTTTTTTTATTACAGCGTGTAAAAACGGCCTTTCTGGCACACCGGTCAAAACGCGCCGTTAAATTCACATCCTAAACCCTTCATATATCTTTTTTGTTTCCTTTTTTTTTTTTGGTATTACATTTTCGAAAGTGTGCTCCGAAAGAGTGGCTCGACAAAAAAATTTCATTTCCGAAATGACACGACCTCGCGCGACTTCCGCTCTGTCGATCCTCGCATTAATTTTGGTCCAACGGATTATCGACGACCGCTTCATCGGCCTTTTGTCTTGTTCATCTTTTTCCTCTGGGTATTTTTAGTTTATATGTTCTTCTTTTTTTTTGTCGTTTTAATCATTTATCTTCTCGAGTGTGCAGTCCAACGTTCTATTCTCGTTCCTAACATAATTTTCCCTCGTGTGTGTATCGTGTGTGTGTGTGTACTTTTTTTATTTTTTAATATGCCGTTATGCTTCGCGACTATATCGAACGCGCGTCTAAATATTGGAAATCGGGAGGGTAGGTGCGATTTAGGGCAGATTGTGGGGTTGTGGCGGGTGGGTAATTTTTTTGTCATCGTTACGGATAGCTAGGAGATAGCGTAAAGGTACTTCGTTTTCCTTCTTCCTTTTCGCTCGTTTCGGGCGACGTAATATATTTTTATTTTTATCAACTCGGACTTTGCCTTCTGATTTATTTTTTTTTCCACGTGGTCCAGTGCAACTTGCGTCCAATAAGATATGAATAACGAGAATTCATCTAATCATTACTATTTCGAGTCGTCAACGTTGACACAAGACTGCAAGATAAAATTTCAAGCCGACGTGTTAATATCTCGAGTCGTATTTTTGTTAGTTTCATTTATCTTTTTTTACTAATAAATTTTTCATTACTAATTTGATTTTTCGCTATTAACGTGCCCTTGCGAACTCGTCGATATAAAGGAGATTTCTACGGTCCATCGAAGAACGCTACGCTACCGTTTTGAATGGTAGAAAATTTGTATCTTGTATCAAAAAGTCGGATTTTAACGCTTAAGAAATCGTTATAGTTTTTTTTCTGTCTTTTGCTATCTTGTTTCACACTTTAGAACAGACCCGAATCGAGAGCGCGCCTCGTAATTCATTGAAATGTTCCTCTTTAATTTTCTTCCTAATCAATCAATCGTTTCGGTTTTTTTGTGTTTTTTTACTTGCACTCTATCACTGCTTCTAAAATTCTTCTAACGTTCACAGCGCGACACCGCAAAGTCTCGTAGATATAAATGGGCCCTGCGCGCGTAACGCAGAACTGACCGCTAATAAAATGCCTGGTTTTTCTGGTCAAAAGATCGAAAGGAATTATTTTTTCTTCATTTCAGGGAATCCAGGCATGGATATCTGGCCGAAAGAACTGAGATATCAGAGAATATTGTCGCCTTGTGAAAACGCCTTCTCCACAGTCTCACACTCTTCGCTAATCCTCATTTGTTTTTTTTTTTTTTTGTCGTTTTAATCTCTCGTTCTCTCACACTTTTTTTTAAATTTCTTTCCCTATATCGCGCGGCGCCAACAAAAGTCTTGGCTCCATCTTTTGTAATAACTCGTCGCATACTTCGTAATGACCAAAAATATATGTATATTTATATATAATATATTATTCTTATATCATTATGTCGCCCCTCTTAATAGTTAAGTAATGTTAATAGTAGGTAAGTATATTTTAGGTTTTAGTTTTACACTGATAGAGGAAAAAAATACGTTGTGTTTCAATGTTTTTTTTTGTTTGTTTGTTTCTTTTCGCCTGCCCTTCGTATTCATTTAATTAGTATACCGGTGAGACCGTCTCTCATTCTATCCTCTCTACCCCTCGCACTCCCTATTTTTCTATCTCAATCTCAATCTCTCTCTTGTCTTCTCGTGGGTATCACCGTTCAAAGATTTTTTTTTAAGTTAATTTTATTTAGTGTGTCAATGAGTGAGTGTGTGCGGGTGGGTTCTTGGTGCGCGCGCGTTTTTTTTTGTGTCATCATAATATGTATTATAGTATAAATAACCGTTTTTTGTCAGTGTGGATTTTGGTACTGTATTGTTAATTTGTAACAATCGTTTTGAGTGTCTGCGTGTGATTTTGTCTCGATACCTAATTCATCGTTTCCTTTTTTTCTTGTTTCCCTCCCTCCTCGACGAGAGACGTCTCTCGTTTTTCCTTACATTATACCCGTGTTTTTCTTCTTTTCTCTAGTGTCAAATATTTTTCTTGTGTGTCTACCTGCGTATACATTATGTCTGTGTTTTTTTTTTGTTTTGTTTTGTTTGTGTGTCACGTGTGGGTATCTCGTCTCCAATATATTTTCGTTATTGTGATCTTATGATTTTTTTAAACGCTTTTCTCTCAATCGCCATGGTCGAAAGAGTCTTGCCGCGTCGGTCGGCGAGTCGGGCAACGGGAACGCTCTGGCCTCTTCCCTTCGTCTTCGGCGAGGAATCGAAGAGAGAAGCCGGTTCGCCGGTCGATTGACTATTGTCGCTCTCGCCACCGAGACACGGCGTATATTACTGTTGGGATCGCATTAAGGTTCATTGTGGATCGTTGAAGCGCGCTTTTTTTCGTTTCAAGCGCGCGACTTTTCGTGCCTTCATATTTTCTTCATCTCACTTGCTTATCCTGTATTTGTTTTTCATAGTTCGTCGGGAGAGCGGATGGGTCTCGTCGTATTCACGGGAAAGAGGGGGGGAGCTGATTTTTCGAAATCGATCACGAACGATGGAGGATCTTCCGGCAAAAATTCTGATCGCTTCGCCGACACTCGAGTTGTTCACTGGTGCGTTATTAAGGCGGGCGAAGATCCTCGATCGATCGAGAGGAAACCGTCGGGTTTGAGAGCGGTAGTCGAATGCATTGACCAGCTTGAATCCCGCATCGTCACGAGGGAAGATCTACTCACCCTCGACCCTGGATCGTTATCTTCCGAGGGAGAAAAATTTCGTAACAATGAGCTCGGGTAGATCGTCGTTCGTGACGCACGACGTGGTGGTTCGTCGCACTACTTTCTCACCACACGGTCGAAGATTTGCCACAATTCTCTTGTCCAAGTATTGTCGGTAGATCTTCGAGGGTGCCGTTGGAACTGGCGTTCTGCTGTTACATAGACGTTTTTTTCTGCTGACAATCGTTGGGTTCGGTGCGTCGGGACATGTTCGGTGCATGGTTCAGAGGGCGTCGGGAGGATTTCATAGATTCTATTTTACTTGTAAGGTTGATCACGGTTTTACTGTAACTTTTTTTTCTGTCTGCTTGTTTTGTTAGTATACTCCTGTAATAAACGTTGTGTGTTCTTACTTCTTTTCCCATTCATCCGTAACGAGAAGATAACTGACTCTCTTATTTACCTTTTGTCTCTCACTCATACTCTCTCGCTCTCGCTACATTTCTTCTAACTTTTCATTACCTTTCCTCGCTTCGTAATCAATTATTTTTCATCGTTTCTCTACTGCTCTACGAAGTCTTCCATGGTGAGGACAGCGGGTCCGCGTTGCTCCTGCGGTACAGTCGTCTGTTGACCGGTCGCGTTAGATTGAGCGTTGTTCTGAGTTGTTTGTTCAATCGTCGATCTACCAGAACCGGTATTGTAGCCTCTCTGGAGTTGCACGACGAGCCCGCTCACGGCCGCAAACTCTTTCTGTTGCTGCTGTTGTTGCTGAGTCTTCTGGCTCGAATGATCTACTATAAGCTTACTATCACAGGCACTTTTTTTGTCAGTTGATACGGTGTAGAGGTTGTGTATATCCGGGTAGTGATTCAGCTGTTGCTGCTGCTGCTGTTGTTGCTGCTGCTGCTGCTGCTGCTGCTGCTGCTGTTGCTGCTGTTGCTGCTGTTGCTGTTGCTGCTGTTGCTGCTGTTGCTGCTGCAGACTGCTGAGAGTTTTTCTTTGCTCTCGGTCGTCCTGCTGCTGGCCGCCGTTGTGAACCTCGCGTTCTCTGCTACCCCTGTCGATTCTCATCGAGTCCCTCGTATCCTCGTCCCTGCTGCCGGTCCTCGTTATCGACAGTGGCGTAGGTGGCGAGGTTAATCGATCGCTGCACTGATCGTCCGGCCTCATTCTCTCGGTCGGCGATTGGCTAAGATCGACCGTCGGCACTCTCTCCGGTCTGTCCGGCAATGATCTCACCGTCGACGGACCCCTGTAACTCTCGTCCTCGCTACTGTCCTGCGTCATACGCGGCAGTGGCGTTCTCCTAGAATTTCTGCACAGCTGATCGATCAACGCTTTGCTAGTCATAGCCTCCGGCAAATGATCCCTGTCGCGCGGTCCTCGATCTCGCTCGCGCTGCGACGACGACGAGCCTTGCTGATGGCTCAGTCGGGCGTCTGCCATCGCTCTCTGATCGCGCGGTATTCCCGTCTCGAGGCTCGATCTTATGAGATTGTCGAGGAAACTTCCGTTCGCCCCCGTACCGTCGTACAAACTTTCGGCTATTTCTCTCGTCGATTTGATCATAGATGAACCGCGAGAATTCGATGTACCTGGCTCCGTGTTACCGCCCACGATACCGTCGCGATCCCGCTGAGCCTGCTGCACTATCGCGCTTCTCTGCTGTTCCTGCAACCCTCGCATCCTCTGCGTCGCGAAATACTGCTCGGGTAAGATCGTCGGTACGTTCGGAGCACCGGCGATGAAGGGCGAAGGCATGAACGGCGTGGGTCCCCAGAAATTGAAGGGATGCGGAAACGGAAGGTGCGTCATGCCCTCCAAAAATGGCGGCATCTTGAGACCGTTCGGACCGCCGGGTATGCCACCAGGCGCCGAGGCGTACGGCTTCTGCGGCTTGAGCTGAGGCTTCTTGTCGGCTAGACTCGATCGCATCGCGCCACCCGCCGTTGCCGAATCTTTCAACTTGTCGTCCGGCTGTTTTTGATCCCTGAAAAAGGGAATGACGAGAAACCGATAATAAAATCATAGGTCGGATTTGATAACTCCAGCAAAAAAAAATCTTATCGTTGGACGATCTAAGGTGATGTAAACAGAGCTGCACAAAGTACCAAAAAATACTTCCAGTCCAAAGTACAAAATATCATAAGAAGTATCAAGTACTTTCTGTACTTGAAGTTTTTTTAACGAGTACTTTTCGTAATTAAGTGCATAGTATTAAACGTTAACTAGGTTTCAAAAAAAGGTGCAAAGTAATTTGCACATGGCTTCCGCATTTATTACAATTTGTGCGATGCTTTATGAGAAAATTCGTTGATATTTTTTCATAAAAAAACAAAAAAAAATCCCTCAAAAAATAGCGTTCGAAATTTCATACAAAGAAGCAAAAAAACCTTCTCATTTTTTATGGAATTTCGTAAGTAAAAATTTTCTTTGAAATTATTCTTCTTGAAAAGTTTAGATAGATAATTATATATTAATAGAAACAGGATGTAATGGTACTCATTGACAATCCGTAATGCGAGCGTGTACGTAAACGAACTTGAGACGAAAAAGTACTTAAATTACTAGCCAAACTGCTACCCGGTACTTCAAGTACGTACTTGAAGCACCAAACAACTACCCGGTACTTCAAGTACTGCTCAGCTCGGGATGTAGGTGACATTGATCTCACCTCTTTCTCGGTCTCATGAGATGTCTCTCTTTGACCTTGTACTCGAGGGTGGAATGTGGAACGCCGTAAAAGCTACCGGCTCTGTGTACGCTCATTTCGCCTCGTTGCACAGCCCTCACAGCCTCGACCAGGCTGTCCCTGTCGTAATTTCTGTATTTTCCCCTCTTCGGCCTGGTGCCCTTGCCGCCCGTTCCCGGTTTCGGTTTGTTGTCCTGCGACTGAGGTTTCGGCTGTTGTTGGGACTGCGGAGGCTGAGGCGGTGTGTATCTCCCTCTCTTGAAGGGATTGCTCTCCGACATCATAGCCGTTGGACTCTGGACCATTCCGCCACCTCCCTGAGCGCCCATGCCGGCTTGACCCTCCTGGAACTTGACGCTTATGCTCTTCGCTATAACGTCACGAAAGTTCACGCCGACTCCCTTGCCGACGAGCGAATTCGTCGGACTGCTCGTTCCGGAGAACGCGGGACTGGCGCGCTCCATGAGACCGGGACTTCCCGCTGCGCTCGACGCCGTCACCGCCGATGCGAAACTCTGGGCGAACGCGGCCGACGTTGGCTCACCGTTGTTCTTGCTCGAGCCCGGCGTACTACTCGCCGGCTTGTAGGACGGAATCTTGAGTATCGCTCGACCCTGGGCGCTGTCGCTCGCCTCCTCCTCGATACTCGGATTGAAGTCGTCGTTCGTTATGGGACCTCGGTGCTGATGCTGTCCGGATTGCTGCTGCGCCGACTGCGACTGCGACTGCTGGCTCAATTGCTGCGCCTGCTGGACAGCCTGCTGATGGGGTGACTGGTGATGGTGGGAATGATGCGAATGATGCGGATGTTGATGCTGCGAGTGATCGCCGTTCACGTCCTTGTTCAATCTTTTGTCCTCGCTCATCAGTCGCCTCATTACTTCCGGAATTCTGTAATCCGGGGTCTCCAAACCTGAAAGTACATTATTTGTTTTTATCAAAACGGACATGCAGTTCATGAAAAGTAGGGGAGTATACTCGAAGTTGCTTAGCATTTTTTCTTGAGTTTTGAGCGTGACAGGGGATTAAATTAACGAAAAAAAACGCGGCTGACTGCAACGGACAACACGCTGGCTTCTATCGATTACCGAAGTCTTAGAATGCAACTGCTCTATGGACTTTCGCAAGTTTCGCATTGTATCGGTCAGAAGTTATTCGCGGGAAATTAACGAGCGCGAGATAGAAGCCGCAGAAATTCATAATACAATGTAAAAAAAAAGAAATACAAATTTCAACTTTAAAACTTTTATTCCGGGGAATCGGCAGATTCGCCTCAGACTCAAGCCTGACATTAGTCATTCCGGAAAAGACTATTTTTTATATAAATTTTTGATAAAATTGTTATTCAAATTTTTTTTCGGTGGCAGTGAAGTGAAAGACGAGACACTCACTTTTGAAAGGCGCTGCAGCTGCCAGCATCTTTTGGATGTAAGGTCCGATGTTCGCGTGTTCGAAACCCGGCCATTCGGTTCCCGTCTCCTGACCCCGCTGCAAAAGAGTCCTCAGGGAATCGCTGCCGCTGCCCTCCAGCGCTGAAAACCTCACGAGATCCTCGAGCGACAGGAGAGGCCTCAGCAGAGCCTTCTCGACTTCTTTTTCCTCCTCAGCGCCCGAAAGATCCTTGTCGTCCACCTGCATAGAAAAATATTAATTCTAGTTACATCCGAAGGTCTCCTCGATCGCTGGATCATACTAGGGGAAAAGTCTAGGGAATGTGTAGACAATGGTCGGACAAATTTCGTTATATTACATTATAAATTAACATTTATGCGTATCTCATTATAACAAGGGAATTGGATGAATTGTTCGATCTTTGTCTACTTAGACACAATGAATGGCGTGGGTTTGTCTACAAAGCTCACGGAGAGAATGGCGCGTAGCTTGCCTAATGGAAATTGCATTCAAAATGTAATTTTTGTATTCCAATTTTTTTTTTTTTTTTTTTGTAAATAGCGAATTGTGTGCTTTGGTGTTTATGTGTCACTTTCGAAGAATTTCAAATGTCTGTGTTGATCTGGAGTGATTCAATTGAGAAGAGTGCTGGTCAAGCGTCATGCAGGATCCTCTCTATAAAGTAGAAACAATTATGGCTCCATTGGAAAACTGTTTTTACTCAGTAAAAGCGATAAACTGCGATGATCTATTTTAAGAATTTTCAGTCAGCATTGAATAGTATAAAGAGTTTATTATTGACTGGCTATTGATTGAATTTGCAAATGATATTTAAATTGTGGAAAAAGTCGTGCGTCGAATTATACGTGAGTCGGGAGAGTTGCAGGAAAGGATTGGTCGCATGACACGAAATCGAGATCGTCGTGTTGGCTCGGCGATTAATAAGGGGACGCACTGAAAAATCGTATGTCACACGCAAACTTACCTTCTAACTTTCATTCGAGTAACTCATGCAAGTAAGTGAAAAGAAAGCGAGGCGAGAGTCGATATTCAGAACCTCGTCGAGAAAAAGAAATTGAAAAAAAAAAACAATGCGCTACGAACGGTTGTGAAAAGAAAAAAAAATACTAAAACAAGGAAGAAACTCGGCTATTCGAGTCTTTCGAGTACGCAAATTATTAGCCGTAAAACTTGAGGTCCGAGAAAGTGCGAGACGATCGTGAACTAATGAACAATAAAAAAAGACCGAAGTCTTTTCAAGGGATCTGTGCGAAGAGAGGGACGTCTCAGATAAAAAATAAAAATAACAAGTTTGACTCAATAAAACGAGAAACGAATTAACCGATAAGTGCTATCGCAGTTTCCAATTGCAGTTACAGTCCTCTTCCCAAAAACTTACCTCGAGTCTCGCAACCTCGCGGGCGTCAAGTGGCCGAGTGTTAAACTACAAATAGTGATAAAAGAGTTAAACAGCCCATGCAAAAAGACACAAGAGACTACTGAGCGTCACGGCAACTCCTCGCGAGCCCGTGTAGATGACGAAACACCGTTTCAGGTACTCTCATCGATCAAGCGATTCAATGATTCGAATGGACGACAAAAAAATAAGAAGATTAAAAAAAAGCGAAAAAAAAACGAAAAAAATGCGTGTATTTAGGATCGAATCTTCACGGGCTCTCCGGAAATCACCATGCCAGAGGTATGTTTTGGGGAAGCATCTTTCGTTCTTCCTAGCCAAAACCACATACCAAATATACAAATGGACTTCACCGTGGTACGAAACAACATTTCCAAGCTGAATTTAAATCTCTCACTTTCTCTCACAGTACGATAATCGCGGGCGCACACCACGAGCTCGAAATTTTACCCAACAAAAATTTACTCAAAAACGGAAGCGGTGAGACACACGTCTAGGCAATTAAAGTGTCGCGGTTCGAGCTCTTCCCCGTTCGTCTTCGTTATTCGTTTCGATTACACATTCTTTTTCTATCTCGACAATGAAAAAATCTTTATCGTCCGAATAAAAAAAAAGACGATATCTCGTCGCCTCGAGAAAACCGTTTTGTTGACTTTAATTCGAATTCATCTTTCACCTCGCTTTTGCAATAACCTTTTCACGTATCTCTTTCATTCGTTTTCTGTTGTTTTCTTTTCGTTTTTCTTTTTTCTTTTTCGTTACGCTCGTTCGTCCCCAAAACCTACCTCATCCACTTGCGGGGGCGGAGTGGTTGCGGAGGCGTTTTGGGTCGTATTTGGTGATGGTGTTGTTGTTGATGTTGTTGTTGTTGTTGTTGTAGTTGTTGTTGTTGTGGTCATGGTCGTGGAGGCTGGAGCGCCGGACTGGTCGTGAGGATGTGAATGAGTGCTATTCAGGGTCGCGTCCCGTTCACGCTCCAGCGCGAGCTTGTACACCTTGTTCCGTAGGGTGCTACGAGGTATTCCGTAGATGACGGCTGCCCGACGCGTGCCGAGCTTGCCGCTCTGTATGTCCCTCAGCGCGGCCTGAAGCTCCTCTTCTGTGTAAGTCCTTCTGCTGCCTCCAGCACCCACCACGGGAACACCGCCGACGCCGACTGGCCCGGTCATTCGCGGCTTTGCGCGGTACGACGAGCTGAAAAAATTAACACATTGCATTTACAAAAATATAAATACAAAATCTACGATTAACTCTACCATAGATATTTTCTATTTAACGTTTGTTTTTATTATTCTTCTCCTTGTCGTATCGGTTTTTAGCGAAGCAGTAGAGAAACGGTAAACAGCTCGAAGAAGAAATAAAATTAAGAGGAGAGTACGCAAGAAGCCCGGAAGGTTCGTCGACCTCGTCGACGAAGCGGCGCGTTGCCCGACCCCGAATCCGCACTGATAAAAGTGCATTTCGTTATCCCGCTGAATTTTCGAGTGCGACAGATAACGCTGCGATAGCGCGAGGCCCCTCTCGACAATGGTCATCCTCCCCCGTTCTCCTCTTCTCGCTCGGGCTCCCTCCGTCGAGCTGGCGTCTCATCGACGACGTTGTTGAGCCACTCCTCAATACGAAATATCGAGCTGCCTTCCCGAATTAATGTTTCGAGGCAGAGTTCTATTCTCAGATTATTCTTCGAACTGGACTCTCACGATCCAGTAAAAAAAATATATATATATTTTTTTTTCAAAGCTGTTTTTCATAACGATTTCTATGGCTATCGTACATTGTCTCAGGAGTGTGGATAGACAGCGTTAAAGAGGTTGGAGCGCTTCAGACTAGTCAAGTGAGTACTAAATTTTTTAAGTCGTTTATACAAACTTTTACGCATCTATTGATTGATAATAGTGGATGGTTATTTGTATTACAGCAAATGTTGGCAAAAATTACGGATTACTCTTTGAAAAAACTGAACGAATACTTTTTAGAAAATTAGCACACACCAGTCAATATTTTTGCAAATCCATTGTAATTAATGTTTTTCTAAGTTAAGGACATCTGCTGCAATACAAGTACCCATGGAAGTTTGTATAAACAAATTGAAAAAAAGTAGCACTCATTTGACTAGTGCGAAGCGTTTGAGCCACCTTAACTGCCCGAGAGGATCAACACCAGTCCGGATGTGTCTCGCACCGAGTTCGGCATACATAACAGTTTGTTCGCTCTTCGGCTGAAAAGGATTTTCCACCGACGGTTCGAAACCTTCGACGTTGGAAAGCTCTCAATCCCGGGGCCTCTGAAAATCGGCAAATCCCTCTCGTCTTCCCAACGACGATGCGAATATCGCGAGTTCGTGGAAGCAGAGAGTTCGGCCAGTTCTTCGCTCGTTTTCGCGGACCCCATAATCTTATCGGCTGGCTTTAGCCTCGTTGCACTGCGCTGATGCATTCAGCGCGACTGCCAATGCAGGCACGAATGCAGCGACGAGCGTCGAGCGTGCGACTCTTTCCTCCTCTCGCCGGGCCTCCCTCTGTCGCTCGTTCTCCGTTTCGCTCCGTCTTCCTGCATTACTTCGCTCCATCGGCGTTTGTCCCTCTGTCTCTCGCGTCCGTAGGTGCTGATTGCGTTGTGACTAATAATAGACGACGATAAAACAAAATTCGACGCGCAAAATGCTAAATGGGAGGAGAAGATGAACGGCGAAAACACGGGGGCAACGCTCGCCGGCCATGCTCCCGTTACGATCCACCGCACGAACAATAACAAACTATCTCCAAACTCTCTCGCGCCAATTCTGAGATTCGGTTCGACTGAATATTTTTTCTGCCCCAAAGCAACAAGCTCATGGCCAACATTTATTTTTTAGGGATAATTTTCATAAAAGTTTGTATAATTTTTAATAAATTGTTTGCAATTATTTTGTATACATTTTCTGTCTCTTTAAATTTTGGCACGATCTTGCTTGAGCGACATCCCACCGAATTAACGATCCGGCGTATTTCGGTTTAGAATTATTTTTGAAGCTTTACTCGGCAGACTAGAAAATCGCTCGACTCGAGTGTTATCGAGCACTCTCCGGTAGGTTTTATTATTATTATTATTTAATTTTTTTCCACGTCATCGCACCTCCCTTGTTCTCCTCCCGCGACACAGCGTTGTTGTACTACCTACTCTCTTACGGTCTATTGTTCGTCGGTGAGCTCTCCGCTCGTCGAGACGCAGGCAATAATAATCTCGTCAGGGCTCGCGCGTCGCGTACGCGGCTTATCGCGTCGCGCGGCAAACTCCGGAGAGAGTCCCATCGTGCACTCGGTTATGAGGTATCGCGCTCGGTGGAATGCGATCGAACCTTTTTTTCTTTCTTCCTCTTCTTCTTCTAATTCTTCGGCTCGCGTCGGAAGCGGCCGGTGAGCGGTCGTCCGGCTCGAGCTCGAACGGAATGCGAATATATCGTTCGAGCACTCTTTCTCCCGTTCCGGTATATTAAATCTCAAGGCTCTCTCGCGATTAATCGCAAAAACCTCTCGACCCGAATCGACGACCGAATCTGTTCAATTTCGACTATAAACATACGTCGACAATTATTATTATTATTTTTTTTTTGATAAAATAAAACTCACGTGAAGATGCTCTTGGGATCAAGGCCCGCCGGCATCCTCAGAGGTATTTTTTGTTGTTTCGACATCGCTATACTGTTGTCCTGAATATAAACAAAAAATGGAAAAAATTAGTAAAGCAAATTTTAAGCTACGGAATGAGAAATTTTTTCAACACCGAATAAAAAATTTTTGGATTAACCAAAAGTCACGGTGACATAAATTCACACCCAATAAAATAATTTATTTGATGGGTGCCCGATCGAGAATTCTGATCGAGAATTCGATCAAAAATTGGCGATTATGATTAGATTGCTTCGAGACACAGATATGCGTACCTGAGAGTTTTTCGGCTTGGCCGAGAGGTCGAGTGGTTGATCGACCGCTCCCGGGCCATCCTGATGGCCGTGGACACCGACGTGAGGTGATTCCCTCGGCGGTAGACACCACTGTGGCAGTAGAGTCGGATAAGTTCCGCTGAGGGCCGCAGCCACAACCGTAGCCGCCATCGGGTCGACTTGTACCGACATCGGTGACTCTGCCGATCGCGAACTGCTGCTGCTCTCGCTCTGAGGACTCTGCAATTAAATTAAATACATCAATTTCTTTATAATCATCGAATTTAAAAAGTGCAAAGTAATAGTACTTTACTTCACTTGGTGCAAAAGTGGCATTTTTACACCTCGTGAAATAAAATTTGGTACGATACACGTACGAAAAATTTGTTCTTAGCTCGTGTGATTGCATCACGCGCCTTCTGCTCGTGCTGTAAACTCACACTCGTCATAAAAAGTTTTATCGCACTAGTATCGTATATACTATGTTATAACTCATGCATGAGAAATGCTACTTCTCGTGCTGAGAGCGGCGTAAGTGCGTTTTACAGTCTTACGTATTGTAAATACACGAAGCATGCGCACATTGGGCCGACATTACTTCTCGCACGGTTTAAACGTGTGAGAAGAAAAATCGGATGGATGTGCGCATGCGCAGTATTCCTTGCTGTACATCGGCACAATCAGCCGGCGCGCAAGTAGTAGGGTAGAGCGGGGCAAAATGGGGCAACGGGGCGAAACGGGGTTTTTGGGCAAAAGGTCATTTTCCAATAATTTTTGGATGCCCGAATTCGCCCCATCGGATACATCAGGTTTTTCTGCCCAGTTTTGCCACCTTGTCCGACCCAAAAATTATTGGAAAATTTAGTTTTGCCCAAAAACCCCGTTTTGCCCCGTTGCCCCATTTTGCCCGCTCTCCCCTACATTTCTTACATTTGTTAAAAAAATTATGCGATATCAATGCAGTATAACGAATATTATATGAAAACTGTGAAGTAGACAAGTTGGATGTGAGTACTGGACGAGCCGAAGGCGAGCGCTGTCTGTGGTACGAGATGAAGGTGAGTGTTGCCTACTTCCCAACCGCCGTCGGGAAATGGCTTTTTCGTGCAAATATCGCATACTACTTTTTATAACAAACGCAGAAAAACTCCTACTTTTTATGCCTGTAGCGTGGCGAAAGCGTGCGAAACAAATTACTGGTATTAAAAAAGCGTGCTATAAAGTAGCTTAAGTGTTGAAAAAGTGGGCAAAAATGTGCATGCGCAGTATCTTTCTCGCACGCCTTCCTAAAAAACGCCACTTTCGCCACGCGTTACAGACACGAAAAGTGAGAATTTTTGCACATGTGTTAAAAAAAAGTGCTTGTCGACTAAGACTCACAAGGGGCGGCTGCTCGTCGTGGGGAAGTTTTCCATCGAGACAGAAGTAACACTTGTCCAGTGGCTTCCAATCCTCCGGCGGTGGGCTGCTTCGTCGATTCACGATGTACGGCAAGCTCGTTTCCGCAACCGTTTCCGGTTCCTTGCAAGCTCCCGAATTCCCGACCTCGACGATATTTCCTAATCTCGCGATCGCCGTCCCATCGACACCACAGCTCACGCTCCGCGAAACCTCTTGCAGCTCCTCCTCTTTCTTTACCCTCAGCAGACCGGTCGTCGGCGCTACCCTCAGCAGACCGGTCGTCGGCGCTTCTATCCGTTCCTCCGTCTGCTGTTCCTTCGAATAAACAAATAAAAACAAAATTATCAAAACTGTTGCTCTACCCTTATAAAAAATATTTCTTTATAAAATATATTTTTTAATATAAATATTATGTATAATATTTATATAATATTTTATATAAATATTATATAAAATTATTATTATTATTATTATTATTTTTTTTTTTTTTAGAGCAACAGTTTTGATAATTTTGTTTTTATTTGTTTATTCGAAGGAACAGCAGACGGAGGAACGGATAGAAGCGCCGACGACCGGTCTGCTGAGGGT
>JAPYZD010002142.1:0-17054 GCA_030522725.1 Ichneumoninae sp. B BG-2022a | reverse complement strand
TCATAAAAAAAAGTTTTGTTGCCGGGTAATTTGTTAACCAATAAATTTTTTGATGAATTTGTTAATAACATTTTGCAATTATTATTATGCAAAATTAATAATCTCAGTATCTTTAGTATACATGATTTTTTTTCAGATGTTTACACCATCAAGAAGTACTTGCAATTTTCTCTTATTCTTGTCGAACTTATGCGAAGTCAGCGTGCAGCGAGACTCCCTCCTTAACGTCCTTTCTTTCTCATTGCTTCTTCTTCGCAGCTCGCCGAGGGCGAAAATTAGTCGATGATGATCTCCTTAGGAAAATCCTGTCAGGTCGCCAGTGTGACGAATGGACCGGGCGTGGAATTTCGATTCTTCGTTCCACCGGTTCTCGAGTGTGTCTCATGATACAAGGAATCTCGTGGGGTCTCTCGGATTTTCTTCGACGAAAGGTCGAGGGCGTGAAAACACGTGTCAAGCTGTGTAGCCAGCGCGGGGTCGATCCGCAACCGGACACCGGGAATGCGAGCGCGGGGCGAAACTCGAGACACCGAACCTTCGTTTTTTCGGGTCACTTTCCTCCCGTTACCGCGCTAAGTGGTCGGACTCGTGTCATTTTCTTCGAATAATCCGTTACGTTTTTTTTTTCTTCGGACGGCAATCCTCCCAAGAAAAATTAATGGCGTTCGGATGTTGGCGCACGATGGGACAGTCGAAGGGTTAAAGGCACTGCGGTACATAGTTATTAATTTGAAACATAATAAAAATTAGTCAAGTGAAAAAAAATGGAAAAACGTTGGACTTTTGTGTTGCCTAAGTGGTTCAATCAGTTCTGATAAATCATAAAAGCCATTATATTATGTAAAATTGGCGTTCGGGTGCTACGTACGATGGGACAGTCAGAGTATTAAACAAACTGCGGTACATGGCGATTTATTTGAATTTAATAAAAATGAGTCATTGACAAAAAAAAATGGAAAAACGTTGGACTTTTCTGTTGCCTAACTGGTTTGATCAGTTCCGATAAATCATAAAAGCCATTATTCTTATATAAAATTAGCGTTCGGATGCTGTCTTATGATGGGACGGTTAATCGAAATACGCTACATAGCTATTTATTTGAAATATAATAAAAATGCGTCAAAAGACAAAAAAAAAGAAATGAAAAAGTGTTGGACTTTGTAGCCCAATTAGTTCAACCAGTTCCAATAAATGATAAAAGCCATAATTTTTTTTTGACATAATGCATAACCATTCCGAGACAAAGTAACATTTGAGGCGTGCGCAAGATTCTCCTTAATGCGGCTCGTATTACCGACCGGATTTCTTGCTCTTCGGAGCCACGTCGTTCGACTCTACGCTTTCCAATAATTGAAAAATTCACACTCGCCCTTTTCTCCACGTGGAATATACCCTTCGCCGAAATTCCTCTCGGACCTCGAGAGACGCCTCGGATGTCAGTGGGACGAGGTCCGGACGGCGGGGGGTCGCTCGAAGTGTTAAATGTTTGTCACGAAGGGTGGAAAGAGTCTGACCACATTCCGCCCCTTCGACGGCTGCGGCTTCCTCCTCGTTGCACGGCTTCATTACCGACCCCTTAATTTCCCAGAAAGTTCTCGACATACTCGTCAATCGACCCCGCTCATTTGCCCTTATTTTCTTACTTGCCCTGTACGAGGTAATTTAAAAAAATACACTGAAAAAAAATCGCTTGCGGACTGCTAACGAAAAAAAATTATTATTTCAATTACAGTAGAACCCTGATTAACCGTGGTTGGTTTAACCGGGAAGCGGATTAACTGTGCGTCTTCCGAGGTTTTTTTTTTTTTTTTTTTTTTTTTGTGCTATCCGTATTTTTTTTATTCTTTTTTTTCTTTTTCATGCTCAGAGCCAACCGAAGTCACTGAATACTTTTTAAAAAAAACTTACGTACTATGAATGAAAAAAAAATATCCAAAACTTTACATTTGGCTTCAGACTATTTAACTATTAAGTGCAAGTTGTACCAAATGTCATTGTAACTAGTCAAAATAAAGTTGCATCATTAGCCATCATTAGCTTATATACTTTCGCTGTCTAGTTCGGATTAACCGACTGTCAAGTTGATATGTTATCGTTGCAATCTCGTACGGGAATTGTAAGAATTAAAAGTGGAATTGAAATAACAATTTTTTTCTCTGGCTGCCCGCAAGCGAATTTTACTTGAGTCATAGATTTTTTTCAGTATATATTCGTATACCGGTCGCAGCATCTCACCGTTTTTTTATCGTTCACGCATTACAGTTTTCGTCGGGCGTGTTTGAATTTCGAAGAATGTCGAAAAAAAAGTCTTCCGAGGATCAGTGAAATTCCAGGGTTCAGGATCGTCCCGTGTTTGATCAGAGAACCTTCGATAAGCGGAATGAGATAGAAAACAGAGGGAAGAGAACATTTTTCCTTGGCTTGGAAAATCGAGTGTGAGTTTTTTTTTCCGGTGACCGGCGACAAACACACGCGGTCCCGTCGATCGTGTTCAAACAAAAACGTTATACGCACCCTCGAGACTCGAGCGGTGGGCGCTAACTTCCACTTCTTGTTCGTACACGGCTGTACACGTGTTTCGAACCGAAAAGCTCGAGAACTCGCCGCAAATATGAGAAACCGATCTGTTTGTTTCCGTATGATTATAGATACGCCGCGCAACGTCGAGGGCTCTCGAGGTAGGGACTGTGTAAAACTGTGTGTGTATACACGTGTCGCGATAACGCGGAGATCACGGACCGGAGGAATCCCAACCGTGGAAAGAGTGCTTTGAGGTTCTCATTTTAATAATTCCGTGAATAACGTATTAAAATAATTGAAAACATTCTCATTGATTTATTAAGCTGAAACCTACTCGCACGATAAAAGAAAAAGTTTTGTGTACTCGGAAAAATATTACTCATCCACAAAGGTCCATAATTTATTTTCTGTTAATATTTAAGAAAAAAAAATCAAATTCTGCGAGAGAAGAGTACCTTTAACTAACAAAGGAATTGCAAAATTGTTAAGAATTGTTAACAAAATTTTGGACTTTCGTGAGCAAGAAATGTTTGTTAAATATAGATGTCTTTTGAAAATTGGTGAAAATAGTCCATTTAACACCGATCTTTCAATTATTAATACAGCGATCTATGGATCTTCTATACAAGCTCTAGAAATACCCTTTGTAGGCAAAAATTGTATATGTAACAATTCACACTCCCGTGTCGCCATTGCGCCGCGCCCGCTGCATTATCGGTCCCAATAATCAAGAGGCACGCCAGTAAAAGAAATAAAATCTTTTAAAAAATGTCCGCATTGACATTTTTGAGACCTTTCGATTCAAAGCAAAAAAAAAAAATTACGAGGCCGACTTTCCTCAAGTCCCTCAAAAAATTGGTAAAAATAGACCATTTAGCCCTGTCCTTCCCAATTAATACAACGATCTATGGATCTAAAAAAAACCCATAATCTTCTTTACGAGTTCCTGGAATACACTTCGTAGGCAAAAATTGCATATCGGTAACCGCAATCTGATCGCAACCGTTCATACACTCCCGTATCGCTAATGCGCCGCTCCCGCTACATTATCGGTCCAAATAATCAAGAGGCATACCAAGAAAGAAAAAAAACTTTTAAAAAATGTCCCCATTGACATTTTTGAGACCTTTCGATTTAACACAAAAAAATGACGAGGCCTACTGTCCTCAAGTCCCTCGAAAAAATGGAAAAAATAGTCCATTTAGCCATGTCCTTCCCAACTAATACAGCGATCTATGGATCTAAAAAAATCCATAATCTTCTTTACGAGTTCTTGGAACTCGTAAGTGTTCTACGAAGTGTATTCACACTTCATAGGCAAAAATTGCATATCGGTAACGATAATCCGTTCGCACCAATGCATACACTCCCGTATCGCTATTGCGTCGCTCCCGCTGCATTATCGGCCCAAATAATCAAGAGGCACGCCAGGAAAGAAAAAAAAATCTTTAAAAAAATTTCCCCATTGACATTTTTGAGACCCTTCGATTTAACGCAAAAAAATGACGAGGCCTACTTTCCTCAAGTCCCTCGAAAAATTGGTAAAAATAAACCATTTAGCCATGTCCTTTCCAATTAATACAGCGATCTACGGATCTAAAAAAATCCATAATCTTCTTTACGAGTTCTTGGAACTCGTAAGTGTTCTACGAAGTGTATTCACACTTCGTAGGCAAAAATTGCATATCGGTAACGTTAATCCGTTCGCAACAATTCATACACTCCCGTATCGCTATTGCGTCGCTCCGGCAGCATTACCGGTCCAAATAATCAAGTGGCACGCGAGTAATCGTGGCGACGAAACCCGCGGGGACTGCCCGTGGTGTTCCTGTCGGCGCTGCCAGTGCGTACGTCTTGGCTTTCCTCTAAATCAGAGGGAGTTATGTGCCGACTAATTGTGAACCACATCCCTCCCCTCAACGGTTAAGCTCGCGTGCGCGCGCGACATCGCGACAGGGAGAGGAGCCGCTTCCAGGCTCGCTCTCCTCCCGTCGACCAAATATAACTAAACGAAACGAAAGTAAACGACCGAGCCGATTAACCGCTCAAGCCGCGCGGAGTCCCTGACAGCCAGCAGCAGCCCGTGCGTTACTCGCCCTATTCTCGACATCTCGGACGACAGAGTGGTCGCGATGAAACTCTCTAGCTGCGCCCGCGGCGAGGAGTCGTTCTCCTCCTCGGAGAAAACCGGCGAGAAACGCGCCTGTGACAACGCATGTTTTTTTTTTTTTTTTCTTTTTTTTTCTTCTTTCCTTCGTTTCCTCTTCCCTCAGCCGTCTAGTATAGCCGGTTGACAAATATCCGTAAGACGGCTGGATGGGCGTCGATTAATGTCTCTCCCGTAAAGCCACTCTCACTCGGGTTTCTTCTGCAACCGAGAAAATCGAGAGGTATAGTGATTTCCGGAACGCACGGGCCGAAAGATATTTATTATTGTCGGGTCTTTTGCTTACCACTGCGACGATGTAATCGGCAGGAATAAATCGTTCGGTAATCATTACAATTACTATCCTGTATTCAGCTCGATCGACAATCGTATAATTGTTTTTCAACAACAAGATTATGAGCTGAGAAGTCATTATAATAATGCCATTGTACTGTAATTACAATGATATTGATATAATATAATTGTAATATTATTACTGCAATATAATATTAATAATAATGTAATGATGATTGATCGGGACAATTCATTAAAAAAGGGTTGTCCTGACTAACTGTTAGTCCTACCAACTAGTAATTTTTCTCGGAGACATTGTTCCTTGTAAATAGTGTTCATAAGTTTCAGAGAAATTAGAGGGAATTTCAAATACTTCTAGATGGTATAAAAATCTGACAAAATCAAGCATAACAAACGTCCTGAAAATATTAATTTTGCATAATAATAATTTCAAAATGTTATCAACAAATTGATGAAAAATAAAATGTTTCAACAAACATCCCGGAAACCTTTTTTTAATAAAAATAATTCGTTCACTATTAAATTTACATACTTTGAATTTTTTTTATACGGGAAAAATATGTAGAAAGTCACAAAATTCAAAGTGCATTTAAAAATCTGAAAAAAATTCATACGTATTCAGAAAAACGAATCATTTTCATTAACAAAAAATGACGTTCCGGAAGAATTGTTTAATTTTTTCATTCTCATCAATTTGTTAATAACTTTTTGGTATTATTATTATGCACAATTAATCGTTTCGGCACCTTTAATATGCTTGATTTTTTTCAGATTTTGAAAGACTGTTATTTTCCATTTGCGCCCTTCGCTTTCCGTGACAAGTTATCGACTCGTACGATGTTGGCACACGCGAGCTTTCGACTGTCATCGACGGCCCCAGTCGTCGTCCGCATTACCGTCGCCCTATACAGCAAAACGAGCTTTCCACTGTTCCGAAAATCACTTTCGTGTGTTTTACGAAAAGGGAAATTACGGCCGGGTGATGATCGTAAAGCTGCGGGCGTGGGCGTATGTGTCTTCTCGAATAATAGCGGCGGACAAAAAAAAGCGCGGTCCTCCGGGGTTTATTCCGCGGGACTCCGAAGCGGTTGCGCCGCGGTTCCGAAAACGAAATAGAGAATAGAAACTCTCCAGTGCGAGCTGCGAGCCGGGCGGCGGAAACAAGCGAGAAAATAAAAAATAAAAAAACAAAGTAGCAAACTAATTTACGCCAGCGGAGCGCTCCAGAGCCCGAAGAGTCCGCGGCTGTTTAGCGTTGGAGCATTCCTCCCGTGGACCGCTGCCACCTCTCAGTGTGTCACGACAATTCCCTGCGGGCTCGTCCGAATAGCACTCGGGTGACAACACTCGCGTGAGTGGATTTAATATCGGCCGGAAATATTTTACTAATGAAATCGAGCTCTGTCCAAATTAACGTCAAAACCTCTTCACGATTTAAGCTACTTCCGACGATGTTGGATTCTCAGAGTTCATATATTGATGTTCCAGTGAATCGTAGGATAGCGTTGTATGCTAACTGCACCCGTTCGTGTAATGTACTTTTAAAACGGTTTTGTGAAACATTTAAAAAATGTAATGGCTGATTTTTTTTAGTTATTTAATTATACTTTTAGTTTTTACGGCGTATGGGAATTGTATTTGGACATGTATTTATTTTGTCTAATCCGAACTGCAATATTCGGATTAGACAATTCGACAATCGAGCTCGGTCCAATTTAACGTCGAAACCTTTTTCAGAACTTAAGCTACTTCCGACGATGTTGAATTCTCAGAGTTCATATATCGATGTTCAAGTGTATCGTAGGATAGCGTTGTATACTAACTGTACTCATTCCTGTAATGTAAATTTAAAACGGTTTGGCGAACCATTAAAAAAATATAATGGCTGTTTTTTTAAATAGTTATTCTATTATTATTTTAGTTTTTTACAGCGTATGGGAATTGTATTTGGACATGTATCTATTTTGTCTAATCCGAATAGCAAATATTCAGAAATATTTAACTGATGAAATTCAAATCGAGTTCTATCCAAATTAACGTCAAAACCTCTTCACAATTTAAGCTACTTCCGACGACGCTAGATTCTCAGAGTTCATACATCGATGTTCAAGCGAATCGTAGGATAGCGTTGTATACTAACTGTACTCGTTCGTGTAATGTATATTTAAAACGGTTTCGTGAACCATTAAAAAAAATTAATGGCTGTTTGTTTAACAGTTATTTTATTATAACTATTATTTACAGCGTACGGCAATTATACTCGAACATTTATTTATTTTGTCCAAACCGAATTGCAAAGAACATCAATTTTCTGTTTGCAGTGTGGGCACAGAACGACTTCAGAGACGAGACGAACGGTGGCCTCGGGAGACTCGACTCCTCGGGCCACGGGGCGCACACCCCGGGGGGGAGCACACCGAGCACACCCGGAGCCACCCCTGCGACACCATCCGGAGGATTCTCGAACGCGCAGCCGAGAAATTGCTCGAACAACAGTCACAGATCGAACATACGAAGACGTAAGACCAACATTTTCTCTTTTCGATTTTACTTAAATTTATTTGTTTATTTATTCATTCATACATTCATTTATTTATTTTTTCATACATTTATTTATTTATTCCGCAACGGTATTGGCGTCGAGATTCTTTCGCACGAGGCCGGAGAATGCCGGGAGGATTTTTTTTTCAAGATCGCAGACGGGGATGGTGTTAGAGTCGAGGCGAATTGTGTATTATGACACCGAAGAACAGAGCCGCGGCGTCCATGTCGAGACGGGGCGCCACGGCCTCTCGTTCTGCTCTGTTTGCATGTTTGTTCGGCACTTAGACTCGGCCCGCGAAACGGGCGCCAGGTTACTAGCCGGCAGCGGAAGAGAGGACTGTATACGAGAGGAGAGCGTCTTCCCAAATCCCCGCAAATTGAAATATCCCCGTAGTCTTAGGCTCCTCTGGTTAACAACAACCGGGACAGATCTCACTTCACTCCGGTAATCCCTGCTGGGGATGAGACGACTAAGTCTTCTCGCAATTTCTTGGGCAAGTCAGTGAGGCACGTTCTCTCGTTACTTCGAGACTCTCGAGAGCGCGAAAGTGAGGACACTTAGGATTACATGGACCGTACACTGACGTACACACACTGCTTCGAGCGGTCAGTCGAAGGAACCGAGCAAGAAACACGAAATATGGAGAGAAATAATAATTCGCCGAATTTTCCTTTCTTCATTTTTCTTCATTCTATAATTAGATGAATGTACAAATGCCAATAATTGACCTCGATGTGTAGAAAACTTTTAAAATGAGATAACATTTTCTTAACAAGAAACCCAAGTGTTGAATAAGAAATTTTTCATTTAACATTAAAAAAGAAAAATATATTGAAAAAGTTTCCTAACTTATCGACAAATTAGCTTCAATAATTATCCGAAGAAATTGCAAAACCGAAGATAACAGAGAGATACCATATATCATTTTGCGAAATTATCCAATCAATACCAAATTTAGTTTTACATTCAACATTATTAAATGAAATAAAACTTTTTCCAAACACCACAACGATAGCGCCGAAAACGATGTGAGCTCTTATAATACAGTCAATACTGAATGTTTAACATTCGACATTATTAACTAGAATGAAAGTTTTTCCAAACATCGCAACGATAGCGCTGAAAACGATATTAGCTCTTATAATACAATCAATACTAAATATCTTACAGTCGACATTATTAAATATCATTAACCTTTTCCAGAACACCGCAACTACAGAAATCCCGGTTAATCCGAACTAGACAGCGAAAGTATATAAGTCAATGATGGCTAATCATACAACTTTATTTTGATTACTTACAATGACATTTAGTACAGCTTGCACTTAGTGGTTACATAGTGTAAAGCAAAATGTAAAGCTTTAGATATTTTTTTTCATTAATAGTACGTAACCTAGTTTTTTTTAGAAGTACTCAGTGACTTTGGTTGCCTCCGAGCATTAAAAAAAAAAACCTCGGAAGACGCACGGTTAATCCGCTTCCCGGTTAAACCAACCCCGGTTAATCGGGGTTGTGTGAGCTCTTATAATACAGTCAATACTGAATGTTTAACAGTCGACATTATTAAATAGAATGAAACTTTTTCAAAATACCGCAACGATAGCGCTGAAAACAATAGCCGTTCATATAATACAATCAGTACTAAACATTCGACACTGTTAAATAAAATTAACCTTTTCCATGACAGCGCTCAAAACGATGAGAGCTCTTATAATACGATTAATACTAAATGCCTTACATTCCACATTATTAACTAAAATTATCCTTTTCCAAAACGCCGCAACGATAGAGCTGAATACGATAGAGCTCTTACGATACAGGAGAGGGATCATCAGGTAGCTGAGGGTCCGTCAGTAACGAGAGCTTTCCATCAGCTCGTGTAGGAACTGCCGTCGATGCGTTTACGTGGCGCAGACAATAAAGCGGCCCAAGGGAAGAGGTGGGCGAAGCGGGACGGAGGGAGGGTTAACGGGGCAACGTTAGCACCGCGCGAGTAGCGGTGATAGCGGCACCCTTTGAGAGGAGCCAATCAATCAATCGGCTGTCAAGCCGCGAGCGTGCAAGGGGCCTCCGGTTCGCCGGCTGTCCTACGTACGGTATGCCCCGTGCTGTGTGCACGCGGGACGCGAGCGGGGAGGATCGTATGCACGCCCCTCCCGGTACACCCTCACCTGGTCCCCACCAGGGCGAACACATACACGCACAACAAATGTAACGCATACAAGAACACACACAAAAAAATTCTTAAGCGCTGCCCAACGCTGTCCTCCTCGCGTCTCCGACGCTAAAAAGGTACACACTAACCTACCGCGGCCGGAGATTACCGATCAAACGGTCCGCTTGATCCACATCCGAGTCGCACCCGGTAAACGAGAATTTTATCGATAAAACGCGGCTTCTCTCATCGACCGGGCCGCATATTTTTATACCCAGTCGTAAGATAAACGTACCAATGGCCGGACATAAGACGATAACTATCTTCCAACTCAATTTTCGCTATCATGCATCGATGCATTTTCGCAAACGGCGGCAACCAATCTCAAGGTTTGAGTTCCTAGTTTCCAAAACACATCCATTAAATTTTGGTAGGGATATGTTGAAAAATATCTATTCGTAAAAAGCTGGGATATGTAAATGTACCAGTGGCTGGACAAGTATTTACGGGTGTGTCCCGATTCTCGAACAAGACATGTCCCAATGTTTCGGGCAGTCGCTAATTCTGAGAGCAATGACGCACGAACTCAACTAGTTCGTGACAACACGAATAAGAAGAGGATATTCTATTAATTCCTCCCGTGAAACATGTATGTTCATACGCTTAGAAAAAGAAATGGTTGGATTAAGTAAATGCGCGGTGACATACGTTCAAAGGTGGATTTGGTTGGTACAACAAAAATGTTTATTTCATTCAACAAATTTTGAATAAATTGATGCAAATAATCGTTTAACAAAAAAGGATGTTTTATTTGTACCAAACAAATAACAGCTTTGAACGTATGTCACCGCGACTTTTGGTTAATCCAACCAATTCTTTTTTCTCAGTGTAGAATGACACATGAGATATATTGCATCGAAGCCCAACTAACACAACCTCTTTCAGGTCTTGCCTGCTGTCAAGATACTGAGGGTCGAAGTCTAAGACGTTAGTTTGTACTTAAGATCTATCTTAAGTTCAAACCAATAAGTAGCGATTACAAGATATAAAAAAATGTCATCTTATCGACCTCCACGATACAATTGTTCTGTAGTAATCGTTCCTATAGAAACGGATGCAAGAAATTCGTTTGCCAGACTCCCTATTCATGATAGTTTTCGGGTCATCAAAGTTAACCGCATTTGGGATCGAGATACAAAGTTCGATCTTAAGATCGAACTCGAACTACAATTCAATTTGAGTTCGGACTTAAGTTCGACCTGAAGACAGATCTTAAGCACGAAATGAAGTCCTGGTCAAACTTCGATCTTAAGTTTGATCTCAAAAGCGATCTTAAGTTCAAACCAACGTCTTCGACCCTCAGTCTGTCGATTCACGATTCCGCGTACCAATGCCCGGACACGAAAATCGACTATCGTTCAAGCGAATGTAACAATTAAATGTTTATTTACGCATAGTCTATGTCGATCTTTTGCATGCATATCAATTACTAATTCTTGATACTATTTTAATAGTAACTGCCATTTTTCTTAACTATTATATTGGTAGTAAACTCAAGTGTCCGGTAACTGGAACAAGTCCAGCCATTGGTACGTTTACCGTAGTAGTAGTAAATGTGTCTTATTGGCACACTGAAAAAAAAGATCATTGATTCAAAAACAGTGACACTTGCGGGCTGCCATTGACATATGGAATCAGTGTAATTATTATTTTCATTCTAACAATTGTATATCAAAATGAACCAATGCCTATGAAATTTATGAGAAGATATGTACTAGTTTTATCATCATGCGTCGTCATCATCATGTCAAGCAAATTAGACTTGAAGTAAGTCTAAAATAGTATGTCCATGGCAGCCCGTAAGTGTCACTGTTCTTGAATCAATGATATTTTTTTTCAGTGCAGTACATACGATGCTTTAACAACCGCTGCAGATATTAAACATTTATACATTTACACATGTATATCCATCAACCCTTTTATATCCATATTTGTTTGTTTTACTTTTTCCTCCCAATGCCCATTGCCCAACGTGTTTCGTTGCTTTATCGTCTTATCGATCGACGCTCTTCGTGTTTCCAGGTGCCAAATCGCCGACGGAAGTGAAGCAGGAGCTACGGAGCGGCGGCGACGTTGTCTCCCCGGGCGGTGTAGTCGGTGTAAACGACGCGAACGACAAGGACGGTACCAAGAGCAAGAGGCAGAGACGGCAAAGAACTCACTTTACCTCCCAGCAGCTACAGGAATTGGAATCGACATTCGCCAGAAATCGATATCCGGATATGTCGATCAGAGAGGAGATCGCTATGTGGACCAACCTCACCGAGCCTCGCGTCAGGGTGAGTTGGAAATTTCCATTTTTCAATTAATAACAGTTGGGAGTTGCAACCGAGGAGGATCGACTGTTTGTACGACTCCGGTGTAGAAGAAGGCGAGTCCGATGGAGCGCGTTTGACATCGTCCGACTAATGAGACTCCAAGGAATTGAATCGCGCAATTCGGCCAATAGCGCGTCGCCGAGATACGTCGAACGAAAAACGTTCGCGATAAACGGTTGGCTTCTGCGCGACAAGCCGCGCATATCTGTCGGACTCGTGCGGTCGAGACGGGAGAAACTCGTCCGCCATCATCCTGGACACTCGCGATAACACGATAGGAACTGCCGATACGCTCGAGATCCGACGTATATGTTATTCGCGGGAGACGCGGGGGATTGCGGGGCAAGATGGACCCGCGCTCCGTTTGAGATGTGCAGAGCTGGGTAGTACTTGAAGTACCGAAGTACTTTTTAGTACTTGATGTACTTTAGGACGTTTTTTTTTACGATTTCAAGTACCAAGTGCAAGTACATTTTGAGTACACGGGCGCAGTTCCGGAAACTCGATGAGCAGCTTGACATTCTGTTAACCCTCCGTGGTCACCAGGGGTCAGGATTACCCCAAGCGCAAAATGGCTTTTTTCACGCATCGAACCCTACATGATTTTTTTTGTCATGTTAAAAATAAATAATAAAAATTGTACCGTACATTTCACATTCTACATGGCTGAAACTATTATCCTGGATTTTTTTAAGACATTCTGAACGATACAGTCTATTAATGATTCTATTCTATTAATGTTCTATTAAGGATTATCTCTCTGAACTTTTCAATAGGTATAATTTTAAGGAGACTTTTTTTATTCCATTGAAAAAACGAGAATGATTCCACCTTATGGCGATTTTTACACAAAAAAAATTGTTATAACATAAAACAACATGTACGAAACATTTTATGGATTTTTTTAAAATGGAAAAAGTGAAGAATAGATTAAAAATAGCCGCAAAACGCCGAATTGTGAACATTTTGGTTGGCGATTTTTACAATAAATTTTATGAAACACAAACATTTTATAATGTTGCAAAAGAAGGTGCAACGTAATTTTCGCATGTCATCATTCCTTCCTCCTTTATTTTGGATACTTACAATTTGGATATTTACAATTTTCGACACAGCTTCCTCTATGAGGAAACCAACATCGATCAACGAAGTTGCTCATAGAGAAAGCTATGCGCAAAATTGTAATAAACGAGGAAGGCATGTGCAAATCACTTTGAACTTTTTTTTATGCATACATAACGCTTAACGCTATGACCCAAAATCTACGAACGAAAAATTCCTTGCGAAAAACTTCAAGTACAGAAAGTACTTGATTCTTCAAGTACTTGTGATACTTTGTACTTTGTATTTGCAGTATTTTTTGGTACTTTGGCCAGCTCTGGGCCCGAGACCTCTTTTTCGTGTCCTCAAAAAAATTGGTAAAATGGTCCGTTCTGCCCGCTGAATAAAAAAAAAAAAATTATTATCTATTGAGCGAAGAGTCGATCAGCAAAACTGATCTCACTAGTGGTGCAGCAAAGTTTCTCTCAGACTCTTGTTCTTCCAGACGAGCAAACGGACAGCTATGCGCTCGAGCCGCAAGAAGCAACGTCAAAAATAACATTAGCCCGAGCCGTCGCCTCCGTCGCACAATGACGGCATTGACGCGTATCCGTTACAAAAGCAACACTTCTCCCCTCCCCGCGCATATGTCCCGATGAATTTTCAGCGTAGGCCGCTGTAGGAGAGAGGCGGTGTCGTGCGTAATCGGTCGCGCGTGCGCGGCGCAAATAATATTCGAAACTCGTACAACCATTTGACTTACTTGCCATTTTTTTTTACTACATCAAAACTCCTTGATCTAAAACATATATATCAACCGCAACTTGTATAAAAAAAAAATCTCAACAATTTTACAAATCTTTGTTTAGTATAAAAATACATGCAAATATTTTTTAGCAATCTCATGTTTTCTCCATACATCATACAAACTACCCGAAAACGATTATTACAACAACGTTTCAACGTGAAATAACAAATTTCGGATCTTTACGGACAAGAAAACTGTCAAATGCACAGCCCGTTTATTTTTTTTACCATTTTCACCTTGTAATGAAAGAAGAATCGTTTGGTCGTACAAGAAATCTCGTTACCTCGCTTGTACTCCAGTCCAGTATCCGATGAGTACCGGGCCAGGGTCGGTTAGTTAAAAATATATATATATTATTATCTATTGCGCGAAGACTCAATCAGTAAAAACCGTTTGCTGCGCCACGACTCGTGGCGCAGCAAAGTTTCTCTCAGACTCTTGTTCTTCCAGACGAGCAAATGCACAGCCATGCGCCATTTGCTCATTTTTTACTAAATCAAAAGTCCTTGATCATTACATCTTCCCATACATCTTCCAAAAACCATTTCTCAACCCCAACACTATAAAAAAAAACCTTCGTAACAATTTTACAAATCCTTTTTTAATATAAAAATACATGCAAACATTTTTTAGCAATCCCATGTTTTCTCTCCATACATCATACGAACTACCCCAAAACAAACATTACAACTTTTCAACGTGATATAAAAAACGTCGGAGCATTGTGGACAAGAAAACTATCAAATGTACAGCCCGTTTATTTTTGTAGCATTTTCACTTTGTGATGAAAGAAGAATCGTTTGGTCGTACAAGGAATCTCGTTACCCTGCTTGTACTCCAGTCCAGTCCCGATCCAGTTCAGTCCAGGTCAGTCCAGTATCCGATGAGTACCGGGCCAGGGTCAGACAGTTAAAAAATATATATATTATTATCTATTAAGCGAAGACTCAATCAGTAAAACCGATCTCAAAACTCGTTGCGCAGCAAAGTTTCCCTCAGACTCTTGTTCTTCCAGACGAGCAAATGGACAGCCATGCTTCAATTGCTAATTTTTTACTACATCAAAAGTCCTTGATCATTACATCTTCCCATACATCTTCCAAAAACTACGTCTCAACCCCAACAGTATAAAAAAAACCTTCCTAACAATTTCACAAATCCTTTTTTAATATAAAAATACATGCAAACATTTTTTAGCAATCCCATGTTTTCTCTCCATACATCATACAAACTACCCCAAAACAAATATCACAACTTTTCAACGTGAAATAAAAAAAGTCGGAGCATTGCGGACGAGAGAACTGTCAAACGCGCAGTTAATTTGTTTTTACCATTTTCACCTTGTAATGAAAGAAGAATCGTTTGGTCGTACAAGAAATCTCGTTACCTCGCTTGTACTCCAGTCTGGCCGAGGTAGGGGCGCGAAGGTTCGGTTCGGTTCGTCCGGTGTCCGGTGAGTACCGTGCCAGGGTCGGTCAGTCCGCCGCTCGTAGCGGAGGAGCGACGAGGACGAGGGGGTTTGGAGGCTGCGCGAGGGAGGCTTTGCGCCGGTAAGCCCCCATGGATTTATAGAACCGCACACACAACGGGCTCGTGAGAGCCGTCCCACCCCCTCGCACGTTCCTCGCTCTGTTCACCTCTCGCGGAGGACTCTGGCAACGGTCGTGGCACTGCCGACCGCCACGGCGTTATACGCCATGTACCAAAACGCTAGGGTGCTACGCCGAAGCTCCAGAGATCCTGGCGACTGGTACCGGGCGGCCGGGATAGAGGAAGCCCGGCTGGTACCGCTCACCCGCTCGTTCGCGAACTGTAACACACCGACGAGGAACGTTCTTCATTCCGCCGAGCACCCGGTGGCTTTCGTTACGAGAGCCGCACTCCGTTCAACGGATTACATACCGCTTATACGCCGGACTTCTCCAGCCCGCGCTGGACCGCCCTCTCCGCCCCGTCGTATTCTCCCTCCGTCCTCCGTCCTTCCCAAACCCCCTATAACACATCCGCGCTATATTGCTTTTGGATTTATGGAACATCGAAAATTCTCCGCTCGTTGCGGAACGGTCCGTATGCCTTTTGCCGAACGACCTGTGCAGGTAAAACGGCAAAGATTGTCATCGACTCGCGACTTAACGGGATCGAATCGGTTCTATGGAAAATTCCGAGGACTGTTATTAGATGCGTTTTTTGTTTTGTAAAGAATGCAAATTATTGCGTGACCGCGAAGGATGATGCACGTAGCGGGGAGCGCCACAACATGGATTTTCTATTTACAGAACGCCATCTCAACTCGAATGCGGATGATACTATCGAAAATTGCAACCGCCACCTAAAACCCCCGTAAAAATTTGAATTTTTAACAAACTTAAAAAAACGCATCTCAATGCGTTTTTTAATGCAATAAAAAATACAAAATATTATATGATCGCGAACGATGACGCAGTTAGTCGAGAGCGGCTCAGAATGGATTCTCCCATTTACAAAGCGTCCTTTCGGATCCATCGAAATTATCCTCACGATCGCATTTCCCCGAGGGCATCAAACGATCGACGCGAAATGCAATCGAAATTTACACTCCAGCGATCGAGTTCGATCGCGATCGATCGCCGATTCAAAATTCACGCGTGAGACAAACGCAGGACACGAGCGTGCGTCCGTACGCCGATGTGGACGCGCGGTTATCTGCAAAGAGGCAGGCGTGTGTTTCGGTCGGCGCGAGAGAGAGAGCGAGTACGGCTAGCCGGGGGTGTGCGGTGCGCGGCTGTCCGAGATAATCCGGCGGTGATTAAGACCATAAATCCATCGGCGGATTAGTATGGTTGCAGCAGCAGCGCCCGACCGAACCGGAAGCGGCGGCAGCAGCGGAGAAGCACGCGACAGCGCGTTCTGCGCGTCGCTGGAATCAGCCCGGTGGTTCGGTTTACTCACGTACCGCACTCCGACTCGGTCCTCCGTGGTGCTTACGCCGCAGTGTGTATATCTGTGTACCCTGAACACCCTCTCCACTCAGCATCCACCGGCGACCGGAAGAGATGACCGAGAGCGAGGGGGACGAACGTAATCGAACCGGTGCCGGCGAACGGAAAGGGTCGAGAGAAATGGGAAATGGCCGGCGGAATACAGAGGCGCGGACCGTGGGGAGGAAC
>JAPYZD010002141.1:0-17441 GCA_030522725.1 Ichneumoninae sp. B BG-2022a | reverse complement strand
CGGTCCGCTCCTACCCTACACGTGCCTGGGTTGTATCCCGCTCATATACGCACACTCACATCCAGGTTTAAAGTCACACTTTACAGGTTGCAATATATTAGGAAAAATAATCTCTACAACATTGTTTTTACTGTTTATTATTTTTAATATTCGGCTGGTCTGTCCGACAATCTACCTGGGGTTTATGGACGACATAAACTCGTGTAGCATTCGTCACTCCCAATGGGAGTAAGCTTTAAACCTGGCCTACCCTCACTGCCGTCACAACGAGTAAAAATAGAAGTGTTAACCGTTCCATCTTACCCCCTCGGTCCGCTCCTACCCTACACGTGCCTGGGTTGTATTCCGCTCATATACGCACACTCACATCCAGGTTTAAAGCCGCTCATATACGCACACTCACATCCAGGTTTAAAGTCACACTTTACAGGTTGCAATATATTCGGAAAATAATCTCTACAACATTGTTTTTACTGTTTATTATTTTTAATATTCTGCTGGTCTGTCCGACAATCTACCTGGTGTTTATGGACATGACATAAACTCGTCTTGCATTTGTCACTCCTAATCGGAGTAAGTTTTAACCCTGGCCTACCCTCACTGCCGTCACAATGTGTAATAAAAATAGAAGTGTTAACCGTTCTATCTTACCCCCTCGGTCCATATCCATCGCTCTTGCCCCACACGTGTCTGGGTTGTATCCCGCTCGTGTACGTCAGAGATTTCGGATTAACCCAGAGACGCGCTCGTATCTCTCATCGATCTTCCGTCTGTGCATATTGTATACCTATGATGTAACGGGACAAACCGCACGCGGCAAGACCGGAGCAGAGTGCGGTCCCCATCGTGGCCACGGCCACGTGTTGTTTCGTAACGCGGTTCGCCGCTGCAGAAGGAACGAGCAAGAAAATATCGGCGATGGAGAAGAGAGGGGAGGGAGAAAGACCGAGTGAGAAGGACGGATGATTTTTTAGGGTCGGACCCGAGATCAAAGTGATCTTTCCCCGAGCGTCTCGCAGAGCACGTTGAACATGCCTATACTCACTTACGCGTGAAAAAAAAAAGTCGCGAGCTCGTGACCGAGTGCGAGATAGAACGGGAGGAGCGCGCGCGAGAGATCCTCGGTCATGAGATGCTCGAATGCCCTCGGGGTGGGGGAATGGAATTCCGCGGACGGGCCTCTCTGGAACTCCTAGGCTTGTGTGCTCCGCGCATCACGGATATACGCACTGATGATGGAATTTGGCACGAGAATCGTCACGCAGCCACAGTCTCTCTCGCACTCCTCTTCCGCTCCCCCGTCTCGCACGCTCGCAGACGACCTTGAATAAACACTGTACCCCTCTCCGTATTCGGCCGCTTTGAGATTTATCTTCGGCGCGCGACCTCGTTACTCTCGATTTTTAAAGAGCACTTTATTATACCTACTAGGTGTGTGTGTTGGTATGTGTAAGTGCACGGGATTACTCATAATGGCAGCCGCGAGGGAAAGACCTCGAACGCAGCCGTGAATATAAAAAAGCAAAAACGAAATTCACCAATAACGTCCTCGAGTGTTTTTGACACCGCTGGTGCACAGTAAAAAATTGTACCAGCGTTTCTTGTAGACAAACTTCCACGATTCTTTCCATGTTAATTTTACAAAAAAACGTCTTGTCCATTTTACCTAGTCATGCGCAAGGCTCAGGTGAAGTGTTAAAAAGATTAGTCGGGTAAACTTAAGTGCGTCCAATTACTCAAAATCATTTATAGGTCTTTTCCACTTTTTCAGCTTTTATAACTTAGGATATTTAGGATTTTTTGTATATTATATTTTGATTGTAAAGGAGAAATCCGTCAAATACATTAAGATTTTAAAAAATATTAAACATTTTGCAAAAATGTCTGTTAATTTTGCGAATATTTTATTAAAAAATTAACAACAAAATAATTGTGGACGTTTGTGGACAAAAAAAGTTTGTCAAAAGTACAAGTGATTTTTGTGTACTATCATTTTAACGGATTTTTCGGCTCTAGTCCTTTACAATGGTGACTCAAAAATTGATTGCAGTTTTTAATCGCCACCGTGATTTTAGCGAGATTTCTAATGAACGAAGTAACTAATTAAATTTCCAATCGAAAAGTGTCACGGGAATTGGCGTTGGATTAAACATAGTCGGGATGACGCAATTAAAGCAGCGATTGTTTTTTCGATTTAATTGATCAAAGTAGGTGTGAACCTTGAGCTTGACTTCCTATGTGGTGCAAACATTATTTTTAACTCGGCGGAAGGAATTGCGCACGACTCCAGTATTCATGCATGCCAATATCATGCATCCGTCGCGAGCTCGAGACTCCTTGAACTTCGACTCGAAGCCGCTTAGATTGTAGAACTTCCTATTAGTCAGCTTTTTGCTCGGTGAAAAAAAAAAGATTTATGGCTGTGTGTGAGACACGTCGGTGGAATAACGTGGGTAGGTCGATTCAACCACTCACAATAATGACACCTATCGCCGACATGGTAATTAGGATAAATTGGTTGCAAATACGAGATTTTACGTGTGTTTCGCGCGACCCGTTTACGCTGGACCGTCGCAGTTCGATATTCATCCTACCGAACTGTTTTAACCCTTCAAGTACTGGAGACTCTTTGTCGATCGCACACAGTAAAAAAGTTTGAACTTTTTACAACAACTTATTGTCCACAAAAGTCCACAATTTTTTATTTATTAATTTTCCGATCACGCCGCCCGGTTCTAGTTTTACAAACAAACGTTGTTAATTACACGGGAAATAAAAGGGCAGGTTTGTCATGTTAAAACCTAAATGAATTAGTTTGTCACTTGTTTAACAAAATTATTTCTATGAAATAATTTTCTTCGTATTCCGATTTTACAAAATTATTTCTTGCTGTACAAATGACAAATGCTGTACAAACAACGCTTCAAGGCAGATCTCTGAATTTTTAGGGATTTTTTTGGCACATTAAATTGTTATTGGAGCCGTTCAAAGGTTGCGTTTTGGTAAATTCTAGGTCCTCGTTGAAAGATTTGGTACGTGAACGGTTAATTACATAAAAAATTATACAAAAATAAAAAAAAATATTTGCAAAAATGCTTTGAATTACAAACGTTAACCCTTTATAAGTTACACCTCATCCCCATTGTAAGGCGCTACCGTAGCAGCGCGTGGCCCTCACTCCGCGTCCGTTAGTCCCGTTTCCGTACAGTTTCAGGCGCTGTGGCTTATATATGGTTAAGCCCGTTTCTTCGTTGGCTGCATCAAAATAGCACGTACTCTCGGAAATATGTTTTCCCCACATGGACCTTGTAAAATCTACGTTCGCGCAGATTCAGTCTCTACAGCGTGTTCGAAGCGAAATTCTGTGCGCAACATTTTTTGCGACTTCGATAGATCGAAACTCCTGTGGCTTTGGCCGATTGAAATTCATCACCGTGCGATTGCCAGAGTCCTTTGAACTTTGAACCGAGCTCCGTGACCGCGGTCAACGAGCACTTCGTTCTCCTCTTCGCGTCTATCAATGTACCCGGCTGCTGCATACATGCAGTTGTGAATACATTTAAGAAACCGTTGGATCGCCGGTGCCGCATGCGAGCCACTGAGAAAATGTAAGCTGGATATACATCGAGAGGGTATTTGGCCCATCGGAAAAAATGTACAGTATTTTGTTTCCGCATGGAGGAAGCTATGTTTTCGTGAAAAAAATCGAGATTTCAATCGAAGTTAAAATCGAGTACTTAAAATAGTCTAACACCGTCGACCTGCATAGCCGATTAAATAAAAAATATTACATTATTATAATTTTTCCTAGAGGACATTTTCTCACATGGAAAGGTATGCACAAAATTGTAAAAATGTGGAAGTCATGTGCAAATTACTTTGCACCTTTTTACAATGTTTAATAAAAATTTCGAGAAAAAAAGCAGGGCTGAAAACAAAGCTTCGTCACTTCTACAACAATGCACAATATATCTGAGTTGCACTATAACACCGTCGACCGGCACAGTCTATTGAATAAAAAATATTACAATATTACAATTTTGCCCATAGCAAACTTTCTCACAGAGAAAGGTATGCACAAAATTGTAGGAAATGTGGAAGTCATGTGTAAATTACTTTGCACCTTTTGTAAATGATTAACGAAAATCTCGAAAAAAAACAGTGCTGAAAACGAAGCTTCTTCACTTCTAGAACAATGCACAATATATCTGAGTTGCACTATAACACCGTCGAGCTGCACAGTCTATTGAATAAAAAATATTACAATATTACAATTTTGCCCATAGCAAACTTTCTCACAGAGAAAGGTACGCACAACATTGTAGGAAATGGGAAAGTCATGTGTAAATTACTTAGCGCCTTTTTTAAATGTTTCATGAAAATCTCGAGAAAAAAAGCAGTGGTGAAAACAAAGCTTCTTCACTTCTACAACAATGCACAATACAGCTGAGTTGCACCATAACACCGTCGACCTGCATAGCCGATTGAATTAAAAATAAGACGAAACCATACGTCCCGGAGAGTGCAGCGCAGGGAGCGACGTTGGTCCGCGAGAAAATACGGTATAGGTGCGGGGATTAAATGTTCACGTGCACCAAAGAAACTATGCATGCACGCATTCACGCACCGAGAGTGCAACGGAATTGAGAGCAGGTCTGAAGAGACCGGCTGGTTGGCGCCACTCTCAGAACTCTCCTCGTCGTTCGTCGTATCGAATCAACGCTCGCCCAACGGGACGCTCTTATAAACGTAATATTATCCTACTATGAAGCCCCGCGAGTTCTCTCACTCGCCAAGAATTAGAGTGTGTGAGGGCGCGACGAGCGCGCAACGATTTAAGTCACCGCGACGCTTCGTTATACGGACGTGTTATAACAATTTGTGCGCCGCGATGCAGTTACAGTAAATCTCGCGACCACCCTCGGGATTTCTGAATACGCATCGAACATCCAAAAACAAAACTTTTCGAAAACATTTTCAAGCGGATGAAGATACGAAAATACAACCGTGCGACAAAATTTTCGGAATCTCGCACCAGCTGGTCGGTGATTTGACCGATAATGCCAATTTTTCACGGGCTCTTTTTCGAGACTTCGAATTACCCGTTGAAGCACTTTTGTACTCGCCGCTATAGATCTTCTTTTGCCAGACGAAAATATGTCTTTACTCAAATAAATTTGTTTAAATTGGGTGTAAATTTATTTAAATGTCGGCTTAACAGACAGTTTAGTGCCGGCATTAAAATAAATTCGGTAAGTTTATTTGAGTGGCAAAAATTCTCTCGTTGTAACCGTGAGAAGAAATACCCAATAAAAAGCATTTCGAAACTAACAAAACCTCCGAAATCGCCTAACAAATTCAGTAAATTTATTCCAGTGAAAAAAAAAACACATACACCTGTCAAATTAATCGACCAAAATATAGATGGCCAATAATTTGTTGTCGCGACAGCAAAAAATGCGCTGCTTAAAAAAAAAAAAAAAAAAACATGTACACGTTCTATTCTTGTACTTTATTGTATTTCACCAAGATAGTTTGTTGCCGGTATATTAGCAACATTAGTCTCAATCAAAAAGCTGGCCCAACAATTTTTTTTAATCATCCCGTAGCTTGCGAACGCAGCTTTGGAAGCCCGAATTTCGTACGACGCAAAAGTTATCGTGGTGATTGCTTGCCTACCCGGTAGCGCCGATCGCCGTCCGCTCGTTAATAATTCCTATGAGTACATCGTTGCGAAGAGGGCGAAAGGGCGAGGAGACTCGGCCGAGTCCTAGTTGTCAATGGTTCGCGGAGGCCCGTGGACACACCGGCAGGTTGCATTGATACACACAGACTCGGCGTAACCAGCGACACGGCGATTCGCTATTTCGAGCCGTCCCAGGGATGTTGGAGGGTACCTAACTACGTACGTGCCGAGGCAAATGCGTCCGCGCGTTTCTATCTACGCCGTTTACCTCGTCGTCGGCCCCGGCACTCCGCCTCTTCCCCGACGTCGCAGTGGTCACCGTCGGCGTCGTCGTCCGGCTCTCTATGTACTCTGCCGACGCTTTGAGAGCCCGGCGCCGACGCTGCACCGGTCCGTCGCGGCGCACTTCTGACCGGCAGGAAACCCGTTTACGCGACCGAGAACCGAATTCCGTGGCTAGGCACGTCCGATCTACGAACCCGCGGGTTCTCCTTTGGCGAACATCCGTCTACCGTATTCCATTTCTCCTCGGGGCAAACAAACGCCCGCATTGCGCACCCATTGACCAGACGGAAACACCGCCCGCACTTTCCGCGATTCGCCGGAAGCGTCGAGACGCCGATACGGCTTTGCACCGCATCCCCCAAATATCTGGGGCTCGTGCTTGGCAAGCGTCAACACCAAATTCTCATGTGGAATATGAAAGTACGTCGGATTGTTGCTATTTATTTTGGAGCAACAAGTTTTCGTGTAGCCAAACAGCCGCTCGCACGGTTGTTCGTATTTTGTTGAGGTCAATACGGAGTTCTCGTTTGGTCACAAGGGCGGATTTAGTTGCACAGTCGGTATTTACCGACGTAACAGGCGGATGCGGATTCGCAGTACCTGTTGCAAAGTAAGGCAGTGCAGCCGGGTGGATTCTGCCGGTAAAACGAAGCCACGTACTCAGTAAAAAACATTTGCACATTTAACAAACCTGTTTTGTCCACAAACGTCCCCAATTATTCTGTTGTTAATTTCACACAAAATATTTGTAGAATTTACAGACACTGTTGTAAAATGGACAAGATTTTTTTGGTAAAATGAACATGAAAGTAATTGTCGATGTTTGTGGGCAAGAAACGTTGGTATGTGTTTTACTGTGCACCGCGACATATTCACCACTTTTAGACAGTAAAAAAATGATTTCACAAAATCGGAATACAAAGTTCCAGAATAATCATTTTTAAAAATAAGTGCCGGACTCGTTTGTTACGGTTTGACCGTACAAACCTGTCCTTTCATATCCCTTGTTATAAACAATTTTAGTTTGTGGATACTTAACAAATGAAAAATTGTCGACGTTTGCGGACAATAAGTTGTCGTAAAAAGTACAAACTTTTTTTTACTGTAAATATCAAGGATACACCTTGATATTTTCGATTCTACCAAAATGCAAATGAGTGTCGAAAGAATGACACATTTTTTGCATATTCAGCTTCTCTCGACGCTCTTACAGGACGCGTTCGAACGCGATTGGGGAGCATCTCGACGCTTCCGGCAAACCTGCCGATACGCCGTTGCGGCGCAACCCCGAAATATCTGGAATTCGTGCTTGGCAAGCGTCAACACCGAATTCACATGTGGAATATGAAAATACGTCGCCGGATTGTTTTTGATTATTTTGGAGCAACAAGTTTTCGTCCAGCCAAATAGCTGTTCGTGCGGGAACTTTCTGCGAGCTTTCGCTCAAATATTTTATTGATGTCAATACGGAGTTTTTTTTTTTAGTGACAAGGGTGGATTTAGTTGCAGCGTCGATATTTACCGACGTGAGAGACAGATAAAGATTCGCAGTACCTGTTGCAAAAAACCCAAATTTGTGCAGCCGTATGGATTCTGCCGATACAACGAAACCGTGGACCGGGACATATTCACCATTTTTATCCTTGACATTTTCGGTTCTGCTAAAATGCAAATGGGTGTCGAAAGAATGACAAATTTTTTTGCATATTCAGCTTCTCTCGACGCTCTTACAGGACGCGTTCGAACGCACGCGAACGCTCTACGCTAAACTTGGACGGGCTCTTCAGAATAATAGTCGATAAATATTTGACACCAGGGGAACCGGTGGGACGATGTACTAACGAGCAGACGGAAAGCCCCGTGAACGGGTGAAAGTCCGTAAGAGGATTATACACGTCTCGTGGCAGAGCTTCGTCCCGTCCCGCGAAGCGTCAACTTGCAGCGGGCAAATTTATCCATCCGAGAGGGGTTTCCGTTTGCGTCTAGTTAGCTTGCTCTATGTAGCTTCGTTTGCCATAACTCACACCACGAGGCATTGTTCCCGGCTCGGAGGGATTTCTCGCCAATCTTGAATTTCTTTGAAAACTTAAGTGCCGTCCACTTGTCGCATCCTCAAAAGAAAAGCTACTAAAAAAACATTTGAACATTGAACGAACATTTTTTAATATTGAAATTACAATTTTTTTGTTATCAACAAAACTTTTTTTTTATAAAAAAGGATTGAGAAATTAATAAGAAAAACGACTGAGGCCTTCCCTGATGAATTCACTACTATTAGCCGTATTACTGGATAAGATTTTTTACTATTAGCCGCATAGAACGAATTCCAATTCCACCATCGATCAATTTTCAATCATTTTTTTTAAAGCTGCACTGTAAGTTGCGCCAACCGCTAATCACATTACGCCGTAATAAAAGTCATACATTTTTAACGGACGCTGTTTTTCAGTTTTTTTCCTTTTGTATATTGGCAGAGTTGAACATTGACTCGGCATCGATGCCCCTTGAACGCATCCCCAAAATAAAAAATACTTTTAAAAAGTTGTAGGATGATCCAGAAAAAACCACTGAGGTGTTATCGAATAAATTCATTACTATTGATCATATCACTCTATGAGTGACATGGTCATAAAATATGGTCACGCCTCGGCCATATGGTCAATCGACAATATTTTCTAATATCAGCACCAGTCTTCACAGAGCTTATGCCAATTCCATCATTGACCAATTTTCAATAAACTTTTTACGAGTGCACCTCGAGTTTTCCGCGCACGATGTTGCGCCACCCAGCAATCACATTTCCCAATAAAACTTGTAAGTTCCGACGTTATTCTTTAGCTTTTCTTATATTTTGTATTTTTTTTCTTTTATCACATTGACAGAGTTAAAGATAAACTCAGCATCGGTGCACGCTGAACGCGTCCCCAATTCCCGATCCACCGATCACGATTAACCACGACGAATTAGTTAGGTGTGCGAGCAGTTTGTAATCACGAATAGCGACCGAAGTCTCCGGACACTGTTGCGGTCGATTCAATCCCAGTTTCGCGTGCAGCGCACATCCCTCACTGGTCCCGAGATTCGAGCAGCGACCAGACACCGCAGACAGGAGCAAGGCTCGTGCCTCGCAAGACCGACGTATAAAGGGCTCGAAGCGGGAAAGCGCACCGCAAGATTGATGGACAACTGGCGATTGGATACAGTTTCCGCTCGGTGCGAACCCGGGTCACACGGATCGAGAAGCTCCCCCTTTCCCCGCTCGCAGCGAAACTCCCCGGAGAATTTCTCGCTGAATAAACGACTTGTCGGCCACGTCGATCTCAAAAGAGCCCCGGAGAGTCTCGGCTTCCCGTTTAAGAATATTTTGTCGAATTTCCGGCAGTCGAGAACGTTCACTCCATTGAAACTTCGATACTTTCTCGACCGACCGAGAGACGGCGAAAGAATACACATGCTATATATGTCGTCTCATTGTCAAAGAAACCGGTACAAGCATTCTGTCGAATTTCCGCTCGCGCACCCGTTCCCGATCAAAACTTTTCTTCGCCGACTCCTTCGAGCGCCGGTGTAAGTAATTTGTGGCATTTTCTTGCCATGGATGAAGGAGACTCCTTCGATCCTTCCGAACTTTCCGAGCTCGAGAGTACCGAACAGCCCGATTCGTGGAAACTTAGTTTGTGCGAGATCGCGAAGTTGTCCGGATATCCGGGCAACATTCTTGTCGTCACTAATGGCAACTTACCCGCATTCGATGTTGAAATTACCACATGAATCTGCGTGCGTATTTGTCGATAAGTTTGTAAATATATCGATTACGAGATTCGACTGGCGACCAATCAAAGGATAAACCGGTCGAGGTCTAGCATGGGATGTCGGTAATTCTCATGCCAGAATTTCATTGTTTGTTTTTTTAAACAAACAAAGATTTATGAAAATCTTTTTAATAACCGAAATCAATCCGAAAGAAAAGAAAAATAATCGAGGAAAGGAGTCAAGCATTTTTTTTTTAATCCTTCTCGAATCATGATGTCGTAAATTTGACTCCAAACGGGGGCGCAGATTCTTGCGGTGAACATTTTTTTTTTCGAATTTCCTGTGCGTTTCAGCTATCTGGACTGCAGAAGGGTATTTTGTTACCTCTCCGTCTTCGATGTCTGCACCGGTGCCTCACACCCAGTATACTATTTTATTTATTGGTATGCGTATTTATCGATTGGATATTTGTCGGTATGCGTATTTATCGGTGTGTTTGTAAATATATCGATTACGAGATTCAGCTGGTGCCCAAAGAATAAACCGATCGAAGCACCAAATAAGAGTAAACCTTTCGTAGCCGTAGGTGCATGGAGGAGCAACTACCATTAGTTGCTGAAAATTTGGGTCACAAATGTGGCAAACACTTTTGTGATAATTGATTAAGGTAATTGATAAATAAAACGATATTTCAACAGTGAAATGAATAATTTTCATGCAAGAATTTCATTTATTTAATTTTAATTTTTATAATAAACTCACCATCAATCCGAATGAAAAGATAAATAATTGACGGAAAGAGACTAGAATTTTTTGTTCCATCTCGAATCACGATGCCGTAAATTTGAATCCAAACGCGGTCGCAGACTCTTACGGGAGAAAAGATCGTTTTTCGATATTTCTGCACGTTCTGCTATCTGGACTGCACAAGGGTATTTTGTTACTTCTCCATCGTCGATGCCTGCTCCGGTGTTCCACACACCGTGTACTATTTTACTGCTATATTGTTATACGAACTCTGCCCTGTCGTACGAAGAGGTGTACGAGCGAAGAACCAACCATCTCGATTTCTCTTATATAGTACGTTATCCACGCTTTAATAGATGCGTAAACACGCGAAACGATATCTTTAGTATCCCGTTAACGCGCCATAACTAACCGCCTCGGTACACTCTCGCATGCACCCCTGAAGTGGTAACTGGTATACATGGTAGTGCGCGGACAGATAGCATACGATTATACCGAGAAAGTGCGTTGGAAGACCCGGTGAATCCACCGATACGGGTACACATATATGCATGTATATACATATATATGTATATACGCACCCGTAAAACTATATACGTATGTGCGTATGGAGTCCGATTCTCTCACCGGTCAACCATCCGATGCATTTCTGCGTTCCATAGCGAAGTGTGCTTACCACGATGTACTCCTCGACGCTTACTTATCTAATTCACGCTTCCTATATCTAAGATCTTTCCTCTTTTTTCCTCTTTCTTTCTATCGACCAAACGGCAAACGGTACTTGGGAAGATCGCAGTCGATATATAATCGCACCGCGCACTTTGGACTCCCTCGACCCACGTATCGTTTTCATCCTACGACGATAATAGCGCAAATAATTCACGACTACGTAGCAAGCGATCTTGACGGGGTAATTTTCATACGGAGAGATAGAGTGCGAATTCGTGTTCGGTCATTTATTTATTATTATTTTTTTCTGCATTTTGTTTTTTGTTTTTTTTTTTTTTAGTTGTCTTTCCATACGATTAGCACAATTTTATCTGCTTCGGCGTTCCGTTCGATTTTCCACGGACTTGGATGATTATAAACAATAATGATAATAATTAGAAGGTTGACAAAACGAAGTTTCGAGGTGATGCATCGAGTCGAGACGACCTCGTCAGCATTTCGCAAATTGCAAACAAACGTTGCGTTAATTATTTGCGATAATGGCGCAAATAATTCACGACTACGTAGCAAGCGATCTTTGCGGGGTAATTTTCGTACGGAGATACAGAGTGCGAATTAATGTTTCGTTTTTTTTTTAATTCTTATTTTTTTGTGCATTTTTATTTATTTTTTTTAGAAATTTATTTTCGATACGATTAGGACAATTTTATGCGCGTCCGCGTTGAGTTCGATGACTTGGATGATTATAAATAATAACGATAATGAAAATAATTAGAAAGTTGATAAAACGAAGTTTCGAGATGACGTATCGAGTCGAGACGTCCCCGTCGGCATTTCGCAAATTGCAAACAAACGTGACGTTAATTATTTGCGATAATGGCACAAATAATTCACGACTACGTAGCAAGCGATCTTGGCGGGATAATTTTCGTACGGAGAGATAGAGTGTGAATTCGTAGTTCGTCTTTTATTTATTCTTATTTTTTGTGCATTTTTATTTTATTTTTTTAGAAATTTATTTTCGATGCGATTAGGACAATTTTATGCTCGTCCGCGTTGAATTCGATGACTTGGATGATTATAAATAGTAACGATAATGAAAATAATTAGAAAGTTGATAAAACGAAGTTTCGAGATGACGTATCGAGTCGAGACGACCCCGTCGGCATTTCGCAAATTGCAAACAAACGTGGCGTTAATTATTTGCGATAATGGCGCAAATAATTCACGACTACGTAGCAAGCGATCTTGGCGGGATAATTTTCGTACGGAGAGATAGAGTGTGAATTCGTATTTCGTCTTTTATTTATTCTTATTTTTTTGTGCATTTTTTTTTTAGAAATTTTTTTTCGATGCGATTAGGACAATTTTATGCTCGTCCACGTTGAGTTCGATGACTTGGATGATTATAAATAATAACGATAATGAAAATAATTAGAAAGTTGATAAAACGAAGTTTTGGGATGACGTATCGAGTCGAGACGACCCCATCGACATTTCGCAAATTGCAAACAAACGTGGCGTTACGAAGTGCGGTTTGTCTCTATACCGATTTCCACTTTAAATTATTCTTGGGGCGTTTGTTCGCCGAGCCTGCCGCGTTGTGCTCCTGCCCAGTCGTAAAAATGATGTCAGATGTCATAAACGCGCTGAGAGTCGCGCTCTCTGCGCACTCGTCTCGCGTGTGTGCGCGCGCTCGACTCCTCTGTTTATCTCTCGAGACTCCGCCGAGAGACTGAGACGAGAGCACCGGCGGCCGCTTTAATGACGTCCGACCTGTAAATTGCACCGACGAAAAAAAATAAATAAAATTTAAAAAAATGCCTCCGACCCAACATATACGTTGGTCGGAGCCAATTATGCGTTCGGCCGATAGCCGACATTTAATTATTTCGGTGGTCCCGTGATCGATAAATCGGTTGCCATTCATTTTGTCACGAATGAAAAAAAGAAAACGAATTTCCAATTAAATCTTTGACGCCCAATTTTTGTCTGAAATTTAATACGGAAACGATCTAAAATCAAGAAGTCGGAAATTTTATGTTTTAATTCTTTATTAAACTTCTGTGCTTTATTTGATCTATACACGGACAGTCCCGATGCTTGCATGTGCTGACACAGGTTGAGAGGTTCTGCCTTGGAGGGTTCAACTTTGCCTCAAAGGCTGCACGCTTTGTAATTTCAAAGACTCGATAGGAAGCACAGGAAGAAAAAGTTAGTCAAGTTTTTTCTACCCGCTATATTCTATAAATGTATATTCTACGTCGGATCGACTTTGATCACTCTCGCGGCGAGATGATACTGCCTCTGTGTCTATGTTGGAGGGAGGGGGAGGCGAGATAGAATCCCGGGGCAAAACGGACCCCTATATTGCATCCGAGAGGAAACTTTTTTTACGTTCGGCGAAAAGTAGGTAAAAATAGTCCGTTTTGCCCCGCTACCTTATATACTCCTCTGCAACGTGCCCGAACGCTCGCATACTCATGTATAGATAGTACCGAGTGAAAAATACAAGGGGTTACGTTGTACGAGGTAGAAAACTGTGAAAAATTCGAGAAAGTCGAGAGATGCTTGGCTCGGTACGGAGACAGATGTGGTCGGTGGTTCTACTACATAAATATAGAAATAGCGTATATATATATATATATATGTATGCACTTTCATTGCTATACCTTGGTAAAACTCTTTTCTCAGGTGCCTCGCGCTATATCCTCTTCTGTCTTCTCTCCTCTCCTCTTTTTTTCTCCTCTCCCTCTATCTCTCGCGCTTTCACACTTTCCTTCACCGTTTCACTGATCTCAAAAGACCACACTCATATTTTCATCTCGACGACGGCGCGACGGCGAGCTTACCCGAGACAAACATTGATGCAGAGGAAATACGCTGTGTTTAAGGAAAATAATGACGATGGAAAAAACAGAAACAAATTGATTCAAACACACTGGAGCGAACGACGACAATCGATCGCGGAAGCGCGAAGAACTATGCACGGAGATTTTTAATTACAAAAAAAAAAGAAAAACAAACGAAGAAATAAGGAAAATATTTGCACTTTTTTGTTTATATTTTTTTCACCGATATTTTGCTTCATCCCAAAGTACTAGCGAGCTGCCTTTCAACCACTTCTCTTCGACCACACTCACTGTCACCCCGTGGTCGAAATACCCGCGCTTTTTTATTATTTAATAAATTGAAGTGATTAATTTGACAGCAAAGTTTTTTTTTTTTTTAAGCAATCCACAGAGTTTATTCGTAGATCGATCTGTTTTCGATTACGTGATTATCGTTCGTGTGGATGACTCCGAGTCGCACGAATGACCGAACGACGTTGGTATCAAGTCGCGCAAGAGCCGACCGTTCGCGCGCGAGCTTCGAAAAGCAATGCTAACGCGGACGACACGGCAGACTCGCGGCTCGCGTGTTCCTTCCTCTCGTACGTTCATTCTCGTTCAAACGTATACACGTCCGTGTTTCTGACTGGTACGAGAGAGTGCCGAGAGACTCAATATTTTCGTCTCGCTCCCGATTGTGCGACGCGGTGTCTCGTCCGCTTTCTCTCGCACGTTCGCCCGTTCACGACTTGCGGCCGGCGAACGTTCGGTTTAATTCCCTCTCGCTCTTGCCATCCCTCCGCGCGCTTTGTATCTTTTTCTCTCTATTCCTCACGCGTTTAACATAGACGGCCTCGATATTCATCTCTCCCTCGCTCGCACTTACTAATACTCTGCCGCGGGAGATCCCCGGACCGCGTCCTCCTCCAGCGGCCACGATCATCGATACTTCCTTCCTCCTTGGGCGCGCTGTCCTCCTCCATGCCAAGACCACTTTATTCGGTATCGATTTAAAAAAAATTTTTTTTTAGGAAACATTACCAACTAACTAGTCAAATCATTTGTTGAGCTTTGTAGATATGTCTGGTTTTTTTTTAATAATCATTTTAGATACTGCTAACTTTATATTTAGTGCTATGTTGAGCAAAAAACCAAGAAAATTGCATTTTATGTAAAAAATGCTTGATTGATGTTATCACAATAAACATATATATACGAAGTAACATCATCAAATGCTTTGTTGAGCTTCGTAAATATTTCTGTCGAAAATTTAGTTAGCTGTATCGAATTTCAAAAATAATCATTTCGGCCACTGCTGACTTTATATTTAGTTCTATAGTAAGCATTTTTAATAAGATAAGAAATGAAATTGCATTAAATTAAAAAAACATACTTGAATAATATCATCAAAATAAAAAAATGTATCTTTAACCCTCAGAATATTTACCGCAGTGATTGGCCTCGGAATAAATTTTAACCTCAGAACCTCGATTTTCAAAAAATCGTGACCCCATATCGATGGCTCAATGCCAAAAAGCAATATGCCCTTCCGGCATTAGACCATCGACATGTTACCGTCATACGCTCATACGCACAACGGAATTTGAAAGTAGTTCAAAGCAATGGAGACGTTTGATCATGTAACTGATCAAAAGAAGGAAGAAAAAGTGAGGAAATTAAATTTTTTTAAAGTGCTCGTCAAGTTCCGTAACTCTCTTCCTGTACAATCCGTCGAGCGGACGTAAATTTCTTTCGTAATTCACTTTTTTCCACCGTGCCTCGCTCTCGATTACACACGCACAAGCGATTGTCTCTGTCGCCGATCGTTCAGAATCTCGAGAGCCACACGTCCACGACAAGACCCGCAGGGTCGGTTCGTCGTGGTGGTGGGTTAGCGACACCCACGTGCGTTACCTCGAGACTCGCGATTACCGTGCTCGATACACACACACACGCACACACTCGGGGTCCGGCGCGCGCCAGCATGCGGAGACCGGGAACCTGAATACCCGATACGACACGCTCGAAACTACTATATCAAAGTAATCGGAATACAAGATCGAAGGGCGAGAAATAAGGCGGCTGCTGCTGTTGCCTCGTTCGCCAATCTGCGAGTTCGTACAAACCGAGTTTATCGTCGCAACTCGGCAATACACGTGAGGCATGTGTGGGTAAAGTCGTAAATTCGTGTATGTAAATATACAAGTACACGTACTCGGTACGGAGGTGCCAGCAACATCCCGCGGTGCTCCTCGCACCGTGACGAAACGCCTCGGAGAAGATATCGGTGGAAATAAAAATTATTATTTTTTTTTATTGAGAAATATAGAGAGAAATTTTGTCGATTATCTTAATGAGTGATTAGCATACGCTAATCTCGATAATTGAGTGGTATACGAGAAAACGTTAATATGAAATCGAAATGAGTGCGCAGTCCGAGTGAATTCCGATCGTATCGAACGTAACGGTATCCTAATGCTGTTTATGTTTTAATGGAATATTTGAATATCGATGGTCTAACTTCGAAAGGGCATGTGGCGAGGCTAAGATCAGAAGGGCGTATGTTCCGCGTGTAATCATGCAAAATACGCTTGTCTGGTTTCAGTGACGCTGTATGTTACAGCTCCGTTTCACTCCGTCGTCAATTTTTTGTCGCCGAACATAATTTTTTTTTTATGTGCTAATGACTTTCACACGCAATTAGAAATTTCGATACAGGAAAGTATCGGGCAGTTAGGGAGTTAAGGGCGTATGTTGCTCGTGCAAGCATGCAAAATACCCTTTTTTGGTTTCGGTGACACGATGTGTTACAATATACTTCGTTCCGCTTCGTCACCAGTTTCTCGTCGGCGAACATACGTTTTTGTTATGTTCCAACGACTTTCATACGCCATTAGAGATGTCAATACAGAAAAATATTGGAGAGTTACGCGGTTAAGCTCGTGCATTGCGCGTGTAAGCATGCGAAAGATGCATTTGTCGATATGCTCCGTTTCGCTCCGAAATCCATTTTTCGTCGGTAAATATACATCTTTTCTGTCCCAACACCTTTCGTAAGCAATTAGAAACGTCAATACAGAAAAGTATCGGCCGCTGCGGGAGTTAAGGGCGTATGTTGTGCGTGTAGCATGCGAAATACACATTTCTGATGTAACTTCGAGAAAAAAGATAAAGATTACGAACACTTCTCGATGAGAAAAGAATCTGAAAAAATTCTAACGTATAAAAGGTGCTGAAAAGATTGTTTGTGCATAATAATAATTTGAGAATGTTCATAACAAATTACTGGAAAAAAAATTGTGGAACAAATTACCCGGCAACCAAATTTTTTTATTACGAAAATGATTTGTTAATTTTTCCGAATATGTATAAATTTTTTCAGAATTTTATCTAATACTTGAAAATTACGATTTTAAACAAACTTTAACATAAAGGAAACGAATAACATTTTGGGATCATTATTATGGACG
>JAPYZD010002140.1:0-24393 GCA_030522725.1 Ichneumoninae sp. B BG-2022a | reverse complement strand
ATATATATATATATCGACTGCTTCGAAACGGAAGGGCGCATCTCACGTCGTTTCGCTTGTTAAACGGTGAGGGTTTCGCCCTTCAGATTCTCAGTGGTCGATTATACGTGTATAGGCTGTGACAGAAAAGTGCAATGGAGCGCAGTGGCTCGCAGCTTCGACGGGGGGTTGCAGGGATAGTTTGAACGACGACGTAACGGGGGGACGATGTGCCGGGCGCCCGATAGGCATCTGCATGACCGACCGAGCGGGCATCTCCGTTATTTAAGTAGCGAGTTTAGGTACACCGGGTATATTTAAACGCGAGCGCTTATTATCATATAAATACAAGTTGGACGTTCAATTTACGCTCTGCAAGTGAAGCCACCAGCTCTTCGGCTCTTCCGGCTCACCGACGTTCGACCGGGCTGCGCGTTGTTCGGGCTTTGCGCCTGTGTAGACGCATATTCGCGAGCGGGCTTCTCCCTCTAGCCCCGACGGTAGGGAGAGAGTTACAAAAGTTATTATTGTTATTACCGTATCGTTTAGAAACTTTTGTTGGCCGAGGGATATGGATACCTATAGACCCGTGGGCACGTGAAACCTGCCCGTTTCCAGCATCAGCCGCGTTATGTACACTCTCTGGACTGGGCAAAATGAGCACAGAATCGTGCAGGGGAGAGCGGGGCAAAATGGCACAGCGGGGCAAAACGGTATCGAGAAAAAACGCAATTTTCCAATAACTTTTGGATGGTGACGATTGTGGTCCGTGGGGCAAAACGGAGTTGAAAATCCGGACGTATCGTTGGGACAAAATTGGGCATACAAAAATCATTCCCTGAGAAAAACTTACATAGTAAATAGTTCCGAGAGGTGACGTCTACATTTTACAGTTACGACAATGACCAAAAATTATAGTTGTAACTATGATCATAGTTTAATCAATTGAGTTTTTACTATTACAAACTATCTATATAGACTTCCCCCCTGGGAACTATTCGTTACAATAGGAAATACCATTATTTTTTTCAGTGTTGGATAATAGAGTTTTGCCTCCAGTGTCCCGTTTTGCCCCACTGTGCCATTTTAGCCCGCTCTTCCCTACTCTTGCTTGTCTATCGCGATAACTGGTATACCGGCGATCGGAATTGATTAAATAGACGGTAGAAATGTGAGGCAAATGTATGTTAATTTTACACAGCGTTTATAAATTCACAGTGCAGGGGACGACATTAACTTTCCTAGGTACATTTACGCTCTTTGGTTTTGTTTTTCTTTTGCAAAACAGTGTAGGAAATATCGGTCTTCGACGAGACGTTCGATTGCGTTAAAAGCAATTTTTCCTTTGAGGCACATCGTCCACGAATCCGTCGGGACTCCTGGGCTATCGATTCCTTTCAACTTCTACATCCACCTTCGATTACGCTCCCCAACTCCGCCGTAACTCCCTATCTTAGATCCCGATATTATTTTTGCAGCTCGCGGAACGTACGTTCCAGCTCCGCATGACGAGAACGAGCGAGAAAAAGCTGCTCGGGTAAAAATCGTTCGACGAAATCTCTAACGAGAGGCCAGCGAGCGGGAGCTTTTTCCAAATGAAAAACCTTTCGTTTAGCCGAATTTCGGGAACGATCCCATTTGCGAAAGTGGGACCGCGACGTCCGCACGAATTTCTCTCTCCCACTATCCGTGTGTATAAATATATGTATCTCCCACACCACGACAGTCGCACTATCGTAGTAAATACACATGTCAAACCCATTGCACATTCGCTCTGGATTAAATCCCCACCCAGCACACACACTCGCACCGTGAGACGCGCCGAGCGAAGAGTAATTTTGCAACCGAAATTTGGAGGACGCGAGCGACGAGTAACCAGTGGAAGGAACAATTCCAATATGTGTAACGGATACACAGCCACGCACACACATACACACACAGACGGGAAAACACAGAGATTCGGTGTTTCTATCGCGCTCTCGCGAAATCCCAGAAACAATTCACTTACGGAGGAACGTGGGCGAGAAGGGAGAAGGGAGGGCACACGCGAGACCATCCCATTCCACTATTTCTCTACTGCCCTCGTTCGTTCGTTCGTCCTGCAGCAGAGGGGAAACTGGCGGTAGCTTGCCAGAGAGAACGAGAGAGATGAGAGCGCAAGCGGCATCAACTGGATGCTGGCGGAAACCGCTCAAGAAGATTGGCCCATACCCACCGCTTTCCTTCGCCACCGGTCGGCTTTGATGAAATTGCAAAGCAACTAAGTTTTAATTTGTCCTCGCGTGACGTGGATTACGTCCGGTTGGCCTTATTGACCTGACGGGACGGCGAACCAACCGCTTCCTCGCCTTGCTCCTTTCTCGGCCGATCGTTTCTTTCGTCTCGCCTCCGAGTCGTCGCGTTACCTCTTCGCCGCTCTTTATTTCCTCTCTTTCTTTTCTCCACACCATTCACAATGTCATTTGCCCACACACTTCCCCCGTCGGCATTACCAATAGTGCCGACTGGTCTGTCTAGCCTGGCAATGTCGCAAAGTAAGTCACAGTACCAGACTCGAGGGGAGCTCGACGATTGTGGACCAAAAAACTTGTTTTATTTACCTTCGTCGTCAGAAAAAAATCGTATCATAAATTCCATACCACGCATTGTTGGTAACGGTGTTGTGTGATGTAAAAAAAATCAGCAGTTCAGAATATAAAAAATTGTAGAATGAAGAACATTTTTTAAGTACTATAAATAGAAAAAAAATTAATAATAAAAAATCTAACCCCTTCTGCAATTCGTTCTATTCGAACCTGGAATTTTTTTAACATCATGGGAATAGCCTTACGAACAGTCTATCACGTGGGATTTTTGTATGGTTCTATTTTACCTATAAAAAAGAATTTATGAAATTAATGTAAAAAAACGTTTCCGGTCTGACATCGTGGAATCCCCCTTAAACTGTTGTATATTTTCGCTGTATATATTGTAAATTTGCCTCTTAAACATATATTTCCCTGTTTAAATTATGGATACACGAGACACACAAGTGTTTGTACGATTTTCTTGCGTAATTGCGTCAATTAGCACGACCATATTTCCGACCGTATATGCATCCGAGACGAGTGTAATATACAATGAGTCAGATACACAACTCGCAAGGGAGAAAGAGTTACAGAGTACGAGCGTAGATATATTTCGTTTATGATTGGAGTGTGTTACAGACACCCTCGAGGCATAAAGTAATTAAGGCGAAACCATTGGTTGAAGTGCTCGAATCTCATCTTGGCTCGTTGGTAAACAAAAATGCGTATATATGTATATATGTGTGTGTGTGTGTGTATATATATATATATATATATATATATATATATATATATATATATATATCTCTCCCCCTTATCTCTCGCGTTATGTTATTGCTCCGTCGATGAAAGAGGTACAAACGCGAAGGATAAGAGCAGCGAACGAAGATAGGCAGATGAAGAGCAATGCTTTCGCGGACAACAGATGGTTTTGAGTCTCCCCATTCGCCTCATCGTCTATCCCTCGATAATACAACCCGCACATGTTACAAATAATTGCATATTAATTACACACATGTCCACAATCTCAATTATACCCGCACCCACCGCGAACAGATCGGGGGAAGTCAGTAAAAATGAAATATAGACAAAATCGTTGATACTCATTTTTATTTATCTATATTTTTCATGACAGTTAATAAATGTACTCTCTCACCGAGATACATTAATCAATTTTACATTCAGGTTTGATCGATAATACTGCGGACATTTAAATCACATATTGCGACGCGTTTAAATTGAAATATAAAAGAATGAAAAAAAAATGTCAAACATAGAAGAAATTTAATCGCCGCAACTGTTGAGTCGAATAATTGCCGGGTCGGTCCGCAGTTTAAAATTAATTAAAGCGAAGTAGTCTTCGTACGGTAACCGCTCTCGGTGTTCCCCGGCCGGTGTTACCCGTGCGTCGACCGACTGCGACGACGTCGACGTGTTCTCTATTCAGCGTGAACTTTGACCGAGGGCGCTTGCAGCGAATTGAAAGTAATTATATCGTTCCTCTCGCTCTCTTGGCCGCTCTAGATCGATACCTCGGGGGAGAGCTTATACCCGAGGTCATTGCGGAACCGTGAACGCGAAACGCTGTAACAGTCTCTCACTCTCTCTCCCCGACACCCTGCATCGCGAGCCTCTAGCGTAATCGACTGCGTGACTACTCGGCTCTCCCGGGCAATACCAACTATATACGTTATACCCGTCATGTACCACTTATTACAGTATATATACGGACCTATCGGATACGAGAGACGAAACACCTTGGTCAAGCAATTGCAATACAGTGACTCTCTCTCTCTCTCTCCCTCGGTTCTTATTACCTTCTCTACTTAATTGCAATTCTGTCCTCGGGTAAATCGATCGGGAGGGGCAACGAGGAAGTCGCAGGAATTGCAATCGTTCCCGGTCCTCTTCATTCCACTGCGATTTTCCGCTTTATCGGGATATTTCGCGTCTCGTCGACGGCGCCGAGACACTCGGAGCTCCAAGGCTGACGGTACGATTGAAACGTAACTTGGCAATGAATTGAAAAGTTCCGTTTTTATTCTGTTTTCTTTTTTTTTTTTGTTTTTTTTTTTTTCATCCAATGATTGTTACGTGTGATACGATCCATCGATACTCGTGATTCGAATGAGCAATACACGAAGTTCTCGAGGCGAACGACGATAGGGAATTGAGGGAGGGGGAGATTTGGTATATTATCTCGGAGTCTATACAGGTATAATAATATCGCTGGTTCACACCTCGCTGAACATAATGTAATCCGTGTGCCCACCCATCGGCCTTATCCGCCGCGTTACAAACCCGGTATAACTTTCTAAGTTGACGCGATCGAATCACGTAGCGAATTAAAGTTCGGTCGGGATGTCAGCTGGAATACGAATTCCGCCGATATGATGTTACATCTCCGCAGCGAGTACGTAACACTGAGAGAAGGATCTTATAGAAATTACCACAATGCTGATAAAAAAATGCGGAATTACAACGACATCCTGGCAAACGTTCATATTAAACTTAAGGCATTCAGGTAGAAAATGTGGTAATTTTCCCTGTCGCTGATATATTACCCCAATATTCCATAACTTTTGTTAGAATATAGCTTCGTCTTGCCAGAAAATATAGTAATCGGTGGCGTCGCGTTAGTCCGGCATATTATCAAGATCAAATTTTATTTTTTATGTACACATACGTAAAAAAATTGATCGAAGAAATTTGCAGTTTTAGTTCACGGAATTCCTAGTTTTAATCACCAAATTTTCAGTATTGTCCACGAAATTCTTAGCTAGATACGCAAAATTTTGCGAAACCACCTTCTGGGGAAAATTACCATAGGTCGGGTAAAAATTGCTATGGCGTCTGGGAAAATTTCACATGTCGCTAATGATATGTGAAACGTATGATATGTGGCGCTGATGTACCATGTTGTCTATTCGAAATTTACCATATGACTTTGTAGCTTTTCCGAGATCCCTCTCTCAGTGCACAGACACGTGATGGGTTGATTTAACGATTCACGAGCTATTCGTACGAGCTATTACATTCGCGGTGCAATTCATGAAAACCGGCCCGAGGAGACGAAAGAGCCCGGAGCGTTGCGATGAAACACGATGAAATCATTTATCAAAACTGTTCTTCTCTCGCGAGGCGAAATGAAGATATCGCTGTGACATTGATGGAATACGTTTCTTTATTGCCTCCTCCGGCGCGCAATTAATGTTATTAATTGCTCATTACGGAGGAAATTATTATTTGAAACGCAAAAAAATACACTATACGGTCTATTTTGTCTCGGATGGGCTCTATCCGGAGGGACGCGGGTACTGCAGATGCACCGTGGAACAGGGATAAGACTCCGGCAAGAGGCTGCAATATTTCTTCATTGACCCCGTGAGCGACCCAGCGAGAGGAACTTTGAAGATACGATCGTCGGGAGGGTGGGGGTAGGGCATGTAATTGTTGATGAAGAGTGTAAAAATCGTAATTAGGTTTCTCGCGCCAACCGAGTAAGAAACGAGTTGATGAGAGTGAGAGGGACGAAGAATAAGTGGATGACTCTCTGTGAGGAGTTGAGAAGAGGATAAAGGAAAAGATTGAAAAAAAATAAAAAGTTTAAAATTAAAAAAACGAACGCGAAGGGGATGAGTAGATAGAACACCGCGCGGTCCACCTGGCGGCGCCGTCGGGGATGTAAAAAATGAGAACCCCCGCTCTCTCTCTCTCTCCTCTCCGTTCGCGCTTCGGAACAATATAATTACTTATTGGCAATAACTAAATGGAAGGCGAGAGGGAGAAGAGTGGGTGGGAGGTGAAACAAGTGATGGAAACGGAGAGGGAAGGCGGAGGGAAAAGAGCTCTCCGACAGAGAGCGGCCAAGGTAGCGGCGACGCTGGGTGAGCTGAGCGTGAGCAAAAAGGCAACTCTGTTGAAAACTAATCAAGATATATTAATTGCAGTGTACTTCACTTATATTGCCTTTCGAGCCGGGGCTACGGCGCTGCGCCCGACGAGCTCGTCTGAGAGAAGCTCGGCACGCCGGGTATTATTGCAAATTCCTCGTGAGATACGGGTGCGTGGGCGTATTAATGTATACACTACTTTGCAATCTCAACCGTTCTATTTATTACACGAAATTAACAAACGTTTCATTGATTCACAGAATTATAAAAAAAAAAAAAAAAATTGGTATCTGTGATGAGTAAAAAGATGAGTAATAAAAATATTGTAATAAAAATCACGAGATTCCACCCACATAATCCGGATAATCTCTCGCACCGAGGAAAAAACAATACAGCCTTAGTCCGGGAAACTTTGCAACGGCGAAGTACGCGTGGTAAAAATGGTAACATCGATTGCGTCGTGTGGCATCGAGAGTTTATTAACTATTAACGGACCACCCGGTACTTCTCGCAGCGTTGCGGCGACTCCACGTTTATTCTGCGGTAGACGATATTATAACTTCGCGAATGAAACATTCTTGTATTACCGGAGTCGGAAGTTGGATGAATTCGCTGACGACGTTTACCCCGATTTGGCGAATCGGGGTAAACGTCGTACCAACGTAGATTGGACAGTTCCAATCTAACTTGATTAACCCATTTAAATTAGCAGTTTCTTTTGGTGGATGGTCGAGGAATTGTACGTTTAATCGCGCACACACAATGTGTACGCGATAAACGTGATAAAAATGAGGGTAATATTGTGGAACCTGCGAGCGGGCGGAGAGGATCGAGATCGGGAGAGTGATGCAGGTCGCGAACTCGTGCAATGCGCCCCCCCCCCCCCCCCCCCCCCCCCCCCCTCCGAGTTGGCGTGCAGGTGGAAACGAACGCACACTCGCAAAGAGCGCGGCAGTACCGGCCGAGCTCTGATCGATGCCTCTCCGCCTTCCATTCCGCTCCTCCGGCGCACTCTCCTCACTCCGCCATTCCTGGTACGGAACGGACGGTGCGGGGTTCGGTTACGACGAGGGGAGTTATGCGGGGAAACAAAGCATGCAATCAAAACGTTAATTACATTAAAATGAGTCGAAGATCGGACCAATCACGACTGCCCGGCGATGGGTACGAACGATCATCGAGATTGATTTTCGTTGTGAACAATTAACGATTCGTCGCAGCTGGATTGGAGGCCCGAGTCTTCGTTTTTATTCATTTTTTTTTCTTCTTTTGCTGTTCGTCGATAATTTGAAACGCTCGATCGTGGAAGATTTTCGATACAATTTTTTATTAACGAAAAAAATGAAATATTTTTTTGACTCAAATCGATGAAGCCAACTCATCCTCGACCGTCGTTAAACCCGGACGTAAAAAAATGATTTATCGAGGATATTTTCGGGTGAATGCACGACGAAAATAAGATAAGGAATTTCTTGTTCGCGCGACGAGAATCTCAAGGACCGTTCGTCGCCGTCACTCCGCCGGGCCAATATCCCGGCAAACTTCTAATATGAGCTCGCTCGCGCGCGATGTCCGATATATTCCGCAGCCAAATTGCACTCGGGGTAGCTAATAGGAATTTTGATTGACTGAAATTAAATGGTTATTGGAAACGCGGTCTTGCGAACGCGAACACGGATAGAGAGCGCGTGACTCTTTAAATCGATTAGGTTTATTAGGTCTTGTATTGCCGGTGGCGACCTCGTATAGTAGCATAGACGATCGGAGTCCGATAAGCTTCGTATACCGAGAGCCGTGAGCGAGATCTGACGAAGACGAAAGCGACGAGTCAATGTGGTGTAGGAGCGTGTGGGGGGTCCTAACGAGAGCTAAAAGACACCCTTTTACCGAGGCAATTTGTCGTTGACTCGGAACTCATTTTCTCGAAACCGACCGCCGGCGGACCCACACGGACCACGTCATTATAACCTCGGGACCGTTAAACTTCAATTTAATTCACCGACGGTGTCCTCGCATCTTATGAATCCTAAACAAAAAGAAAAAACAATCTTGCGTTTCTCGTAACCACCTTCAACTCCCCAATTAATAATTATAATAATTTCTTCAATATATTTTAGAAAGTAGTTTTTTTCGTTTTGCTTTTTGCTTGTTTGTCCCAATTTTCAAGGGTTTAGTGGGTCCATCTCCCCCTCCCCCTCTCAAGGATTTAAAATAATCAGGTTATTTTTAATCCCCCTAGTGGCTTCCCTCCCAGGCACTGACAACTGTTACCCTATTACACTATTCTCGTGTACACGCCCGGTCCGGAAAAGTAATTTTTCGACCGGAAGTAACGTCATACCGGAAATACGTCACTTTCGTTACGGAAATCTCATTTTCCACCGAAAGTGCCGTCATACTGGGAATACGTCACTTTCGGTTTGGAAATCTCATTTCCCGACCGTAAGTGACGTCTTACCGGAAATACGTCACTTCCGTTTCGAATAATGAGATTTTCAAGCCGGATGTGACGTAATACCGATAAGTCTCCGGAAATCTAAATTTCCGGTTTCTAAATTCGATAATTCGTAGCGAGGTCGCGAATCGCCCGAGCCACAACAACCTGTCGATGCATTATATTAATCAGAACATTTTTTAAGCATCTGCAATTTGGTGTAATTCAGCCGAGATTGCACGGAGATTTTTGACCGTCGATAGAGAAATTCACGTTTCTCGACTGCTCGTAATATAATGTGTCGAGTCCCGGTAATTTCTCGAAGGATCACAGGGTAGAGACCTTTATACGAGGGGCAAGTAATGTGTCTCGAGGTGGGTTACTACTCAACGTCTCTGTAGTCTCCCCGTAGCTTCGCTGCAAGGTACCCCAGCGCATTGCACACACGCATGCACACAAACCGGCGCATGCGTGGTTTCACACAAGGAAGTACACAGCCGTGGGCATACACGGCCGGGCGCTGCTAATGAGTTAGACCGACCTATCCTCCTCGTCCTTCCTCTCGCGTTCCGTCTCTCCCACCCCGCTGCGCCACTTTAATTGTCCAAAGCGCAAATTGGGCGGCTTTAATTAGCGTAATTATTTTTGGTCTGCTCGTCTTCCGTTTTTCGAGGCCGAGACGCCGAATCGACCAAAGTGTATTTATACCATTCGCATCTCCACACTCTCCGATTATGAGGCAGTGAACGTCGTCGATTTAAGGAAATTATCGTTTAAGCCCATAATCGATCGGAACTTGATACGATACTTGCTGTTCCGAGGTGAAGAATTTTAATTATCATCTCCGTACTCCTTATTATGAAGCGATAAAAACATGTATCTCATACCCGGCTCTTTAAGGCGCTGCAACGTCTCGGCCAGCGCTCAGTCCGGAATAAAAACTGTAATCTATTTTTTTTTTTTTTTTTCGACGCTGCTCGAGTTTTGCGAGGTAGAACAAATAATGAGCCTCCGATTAATCGATGATAGTAGTAATAAATTGTGTATAACCCAAAATGTTGGTAACTCTTGGAAGAAAGAAGGGATTGCAGTTTTTGTTACCGACTGAGTCCATCGCAAATCGCCTCAATACTGCCCGAGGAATATAACTGTAGTTTGTTTTCCTTTCTTTTTTAACTGACAATTACATCTGGCAGTCCTTGAGTGTATGACTATTTACAATCGACTTTAATCGTAACGGTGTCTCGAGAGGTTGAGACTCCGCTGCCAGGCCGGTTGAGGCAATCGAGCGTGATCCGGTACAGATCCTTCTTACCCGCAGCTGTACCGTGGCGCGATTAAGCAAGAAAAACGGATCTTCGAATGGCGAACGCGCGATCGCCGGCACGATCGGGCTGCGGAGAGTGTCGCCTCGCGATTTATATATAGTCACGAAATGGTAATTGGCCCCGAGAGTTACCATTACTAACGAGCCATCGGGGAGTCCTAATGATCCTGACGTTCGATCGCCGACACACGAGTCAGAGAATCATCTCGAATACTCCGAAGAATTGCAAAACTCATTCCCTCGGAAATTTTTCACCCAGTCATCCCGTATACGTGTTCCTTCACTCGTCTTATCAGAGACATTAAATCTGCGGGCCACTAATCAAGAGTGATTTAGGATCGATCGATCGAAATGAAATCGATCCGTTTCGGAGCGATATTTAATACCCATAACTGTTATTACATTTAATTATCGTTTTTTTTTTCTCTATAAATCTTTCTCTCGTTGTTTCCCCCGTGGCGAATTCTATTCTATTGCGAAAATATTTCGTTTCCTCCGAGGCGGACGGAGGTCCTTCGTACTTGTCTCGAGCCCCGTGAACGAACGATTGGACACGGGGAAACGAATCTACTCGAGCGCGCAAAACACACACACACACAGACGGTCGATGTGCGTTGTACACACGTACACATCGCGGCTTCGGTTGCTCTTCGAATTGTTCTATTTTCGATTTCTTCGTAATTACTAATTAGAAGCCGACGTCTCGCCGATGAAGTAGAACGGATAGAACAGATGGTAGCTGGTAATTGCACGGTACGAGAAACCCGCCGCTGTTCTCTATCCGAGGTTGCCCCTCTTACTTCTCGCCTATTGTATCTACGACTCCACCTAGTGATGTATAGTGCACGCCGCGCGGAACGATAACCGGCGGTTTCTTTGCTTTCAATTTTTTTCGCTTTACGAATTTTTTATGGCACGACGATCGATATATTGTCCGATACGAAAAAAATTCGCCGATGACCTATTAACCCTTTAATGCACGGTCTACCATTCTATGAAACAGCCAACTATTTTTGAATATGAGCACTTCATTTTTTCTATCCAAAGATTCCGGAAAAGTTTGATAGATTGTATCGTGAAGAAAGTTTTTCGAACACAAAGTCATCCAAATTATTTTGTTGAAGGAAAAAAAATTGGAAAATAGATTTTTACACATTTTTATCCTAGAAAGTGTAGGGCGGTTGAGATATTTTTTTTTTAAGGAAAATGTTTTTTCGTAGGTTTAGCATTTTATTAAATGACTAAATTAAGGAATGACGAAAGAAATTGAGTCCATTAATCAACAGATGCTGCAAGTAGAATTGAAACGTCATATATACGTAGCAACTGCCGAGTACAATCCGGTGGGCAATGTGCGGTCCCCGGTCCCCGGTCGTCGGGCGGCACCCGAAGACGGTTGGCTTCGCCGACGCCGGATAAATTAGCAATTTAATTATACAACTGTCAGAGTCGGTTATTAAATTAATAACGAGGTGTGGCCCTCACGAGTTCCAATCGAATCCTTCATCGCTGCGTTTCCCATTGGTTACCAAACTTTCAACGTTTAATTTATATTCATTTGCTTGCTTGAGCAATATGAGAGCAAATATCATTTTCTGCCTTCGAGATTTTAATTATTATTCATCGTATGCTTTCTTGAATCCTTAAATGGTATTGCATACTTAAAAAAAAATTGCTACCAGAATTTCATGAATTTTTAATTCCTTTATTCGCCTGCAAGCATTTCAAAACTAATTTTAGCAAAAGTAACATTTTTCGCATTATGTGATACGGAAATTTAATAGCCAACCTGCTGGGTCGAACAGATTCGTTCGAACCAGAGCGAGGAGGCACGATAATGTTGCGTGTAAACGATAATTTCAGAACAACGAATCCGTCAACATCTATTCGCCGAATCTCACGAAATCGACTATCGTTCCTGATTCTCCATAACATAAACCGTACGTACACTTGTACACGTATCGGTACAGCGTTACCCCGCCCGTTCGCCCGTCTACAGAGGTTCGCACACAGCCGTGCAGCGGATACATACGCGTCCGCGTACGCGGCAGCTAATTGCTGCATAAACATCGAGCTTTACGAGGCGTACTTTGCAACCGCGAGTTGCGCCGCACTTGGCAAACATCGGCTGCCATTAACGTTGAATACGCGTCGCGCACATCTAGGCCGGAGTACGGGCGAATGCGAAATATATACTATACGCGAGCCGAACTGCACCAGGACAGTCGGAGTTGGCCGGGTTCTCCTGCTCGTTCTCGGGATCCGAGAGCAACGCCGGCAGTCCACAGGTCCACGCTGTATACCGATCGTCGTACGCCTACGACATGTTTAGTTCGTGTACACCGTTTCGATATGTACCTATTTGTACTGTTTCCCCACCAGCAGGGGAAACGGTTCACCCTGAAACATGTACCGAATATCGCCAACTACCGATCAAAGGGAACTAAACGTTGCGGAAGTCTTCCGCTCCGAAAGAGAAATCTAAAACGATCAATTAAATATTTGTGTTATTTTATTACGATCTACCGAAGAAATATTATCTACCGACTGGTGGAGAAAAACCTTTCATTTGTCTCACCTTACACTTTTAAGATACTTTTTTTTTATCGCTCAATTGTTCAATCGAATTTATTATTCGCGTTTATTATTATTCTCATCCCTCGGAAAACAAATACTGTAATTTTCATAGGTCTTCAACATAGAACGTCGTACGCCTATGGCATGTGAAGACTTCTGCTCCGAAAGAGAAATCTAAAACGAGCAATTAAATATTTGTTTTATTTTATAATGATCTACCGAAGAAATATGATCTACCGACTGTTGGAGAAAAACCTTTCATCCGTCTCACCTTACACTTTTAAGATACTTTTTTTTTATCGCTCAATTATTCAATCGATTTTATTATTCGCGTTTATTATTATCCTCATCCCTCGGAATACAAATACTGTAAATTTTCATGGGTCTTCAACCCTTTGCCTCTCTCTATTCCCGAAGAAAGATGAGTATCGCGGCGACGGCCGAAACCCGAGAGGCGAGGAAGCGGAGGGGGAGCGATATTCTTTGCTTTGACGTTCTTTGCTCCCTTATCCCGGCAAAGGCACACAAGGCTAACTAAGAACTAACAACTCGACCAGATTAAGCGAATAATTAAAACCAGTTTCGCGGGGAAGCGGAGCCGGAGGGAGTTGAAGCCTCGGTATACGAAACCTGCCGGAACGACGAGCAATCCACGCGATATAACGTTAGAGGAGGAGCGCGGGGGTGAGAGACGAGAGTTCTCGAGTGGCGCTCCTCGACTTTATTCTATCAACGAGCCTACAGATATACATTTATACAGTGTATTACTATAAGCTTTATTTATTTATTTTCACTTCTTTTTTTTTACCATCAATTCTTTTTCCTCTTCGGTACATTAAATCAGAGGATTATCACGCCACACTCTCACGCAATCTTTTTATTTCGCAATCTCATAGACAACCCGATAGGCGTTGTACCGTTCGAGAAGGCGCATAGGAAGCGCCTACGCGCATGCGCGCGCGTCCGGTTGCGATCGCGAGTCGTAAGCCTCGTCTCTCGCTGCAGAAAACTTTAACGGGGCCTTCGGGTTTTCTCTCCCTTCAATTAGTTAAGTAGAAAAACGTGATACACTGCGAGAGGTCGAGGGGTATGTACAGTATATACACAGAAGAGGGAGGGGGGGGGGGCGCGCGGGCCAGCCGAAGGGAAAGACGAGAGAAGACGAGAAATCTCGGATCTCGATCGCCGTCTGGAGCGCGCTCTCCGGGTCTCTCCCTCTCGGGAGAAGCCGAGGCACCCCGCGGCTTATCGTTCGCAGGACTGCCAATTAAAAGGTGCATTTACAACACCTTATTATATCGACGAGCCGCGCTCTGCTCTCGGCTCGGCTCCGATCTCGTTTGCTTTAGCTCCCTATCTCTATCCGGCTCGTCCTCCTCCCCGGGAACAGGCGGACCGCTATCGGGGACCCGGCTATAGCCAGCGGAGAGGGCGCGGGCGAAGGGTTTCATCGCGCAAAAGGAAAATATGTGCATCATTGGGAAAGGGAAAACAGTGAGAATTAAACGAGAGTAAGGGGAGTGGCGAGAAGATAGAGAAATATGCATGAAGCATTAAGTAGCGGGATGAAGATAGGAAGGTGGAGACTGAGAGTCGCGGAACGGCGATAGGGAAAGGCGGGGGGGGATGAAGGCGGGTTGAGAATACCAGGGAAGAGAGGCGATCGTCGCCGTGGCTCGTTCAGTTAGAAAGTGTTTGAGATCGCGCGAGAGATTTAGCATAGACTCGGGAGCATCTCTCGCCAGTCGTTGACTCGGCCGCGCGAGATATTTAATTGGAAACGCGTCATATTTATCGCCGCTTAAAGCTGGAACGGATCGCCGACGGGAGAATGTTCGAGGCGAGATAGCCGTAGGCGGGAGGAAGATGTGGGAAGAAGAGGGAAAAAGGCCACGTCGCGGAGTCGAATGGGAGTGCGGAAGAACGGGAACACCGAGACGCTCTAATTGGTCCCCTTTCTCGGGGCGAGATGGGATCATTGACGACTTATACTATAATAGTCGGGGAGAGGGTCTCGGGGATTTTTCTTGGTCGAGGCGCGACTAGGAAAGTCACCAACGTCCTCGTTAAATTTAGCTTTGATACCATATATTTTATTATATTTTCTTTTTTCTTTTTTTTGTGAATAAAGTTTCTTTAAAATGTTTATGTGTTCGTGTTTTTTTATTGTGTTGCAGGTTGTTTGCCGGCATGTGCACGGGATGCGGACAACCGATACCTTCGAACGAGCTCGTAACGAGAGCCGGGGGTAACGTGTTTCACGTAAAGTGCTTCACGTGCAGCAAGTGCGGCAGTCCGCTCGTCGCTGGCGACAAGTAAGTAGAGCAACGTCGAGCAACTAGCAACGTCGGCAGGCTTAAGGGTCATTTGAAATGTTAATGGCGAAAATTGTTATTATTAAGATTATTACAACAACAAAAAATGAAGTTTTATATTATTTCACGCTGATTGCGAATCCTGCAATTGTCTTGTCTCGTCATCTGAAAAAAAGCTTTCATCAATATTTCGCAATTTGTATCTCAAGTCCACACAGTCTAATCCCTTACGTTTGTTCCTCTTCTCTTCTGTCACCAGACACCTTTTACTGTCTGGTTGTTAATGGCAAACAGGATTATTACAAATATAAAAAATGCCGTATTATTTCCTTCTGATTACAAATTCTACAATTGTCTTGTCTTGTTATCTGAAAAACAATTTCCATAAATATTACGCAGTTTGTATCTGAAGTCCACAGTGTCTAATCCCTTACGTTTGTTCCTCTTCTCTTCTGTCACCAGATACCTTTTAGTGTCGGGTTTGCCGGTGTGCGAATCGGACTGGTTGAAGATGGTCAAGTCGTCGGGAGCAGCGGCGGCAGCGACGGCGGCGGCGGCGGCCGGAAACGGCGGAGCACCAGTGAGGAAGGGCAAGGTAGGACGACCGAGGAGGAGCCGCGAATGAGGCGGCAACCCGGTCGGTCGCCCGAAGAAGGTGCAACCAACGGCGCAACAATTAGTCGCGTCGCCCGTTGCCGCGTCCGCATCATCGTCGTCGGGACATCAATCCTCGTCGGTACCGCAATCCCCGAATACACCGGGCGGTTTGCATCAACCTTCGTCGGGTCAAGTCGACGTTGTGGACGTTGGCGTCGGGGGGGAACCCTATTCGCCGCCGCCACCGGGTCATCCGCACTACCATCATCATCATCATCATCACTCGCAGATGAGTCTCGTTCATCAACAGCCTGGAATCCCTGGACATTCGCAGCAGCAACAACCGCCCTATCAGGAATGGTCGCACTGGGGTGAACCGTGCGACTAAATAAAAACCTGAAAAAAAAAAAAACAAAATATGTCATCAAACCTCTTCGACATCCGTGATACAAAGTGAAAATCGCGGCATGGACGAATTACAGTGAGTTGAGGGAGGGTGAAAAAAAAATGTTGTGATGACGAGAACTTTTGCGAAAACTCGAGTGATACGATGATAGATTTTTTGTGAAACAAAAATGGTAGAGACAATTTTACGTGAAAAAAAAATACAACGTAAAGACTTTCGAGAATGTGAAATATTAGAGTGTAAGGAGAAAAAAAAAAGAAACTCTTCTTGCTTGTCGATCCAGAAATATTTCGAGGAGATATTGTATTATTATTATTATTATCGAAGAAGAACGAACGAGAATAGCGAACTGTCGCCGTGTTATCCGGGATTTAATGCCTCGCACGAGCGGGACTCGACCGCGCGAGAGTAAGAGAGAACACATACACACAGGTACACAGACACAAACTGAACTCGACGGCTTGAGCCGACAGTGCGACGTCAGGTTTTAGGGAGATAGTACTTATATATTTTTACTTGAAGTGTACTAAACACGTGGACGAGGAGACACGGGAGACGTTGGAGACGGGAGAGGTTCAAAGCAAAAAAATATCATTGCGCAATCACGATTGTACGAAACAAACAAAAAAATCAAACTTGCAGCTGAATATCCCGGTCATTGGCCGTGTATGGTAAGCCATTTAAATTAATTACACTGTTTACCATACACAAACGTTTAAGAATGCTTGGCTAAATGCGCCAATTACCGAGACATTCACCTTGTTACAAAAAATAAAAAATAAAATTTACAAACATGACGACCGATTGAGAGAACCTTGCGCGATATGTACTCGTGCGATAATTATAAATGTTGCTCAAAAAAAAGGTTGAAAGGATGGCGATCCTGCAGAGGATAACGACTACCGCTCAGATCTTACGAAATTCGAGAAAAAAGTTTATCGTATAATGAGAAAGACTTTTTTTCCTTCGTCCTTTTCAAAGTTTGCTCATTTTTTCACCCCCCCACCCACTCTTAACTCTTATACTATCGAAAAGCATCCCGGAGTTTGCCGCGACGTAGGGCACGCGTATCGTAAATTCTTGCATAGCTCATTCGGGAAAAGCTTGGCTCGGAGCCTCTCGACTTACAGCTCCCTTTCCGCCTCACTCTAGTCTGAAACTTTTTATTGAAACAAGCAAAGTCCCGCCGTGACGAATGTTAACGAGCTGGTATACATAGACTACGAGCAAGAAGAGACGCAGGGCCAGGTAGTTCAAGTACGAAATGAAGGACCCGAGACATGGTGCGATTACCATTACAAATTGGAAGACCGGCAGGTGGAGTGGTCGTACTTTGGCTCGTTTCGCCGATGAGAGAATCGCTATGAAAAGCTTTCTATAAACGAGCGAAAGACTTGTCAGGGACTGCGAAGAAAGAAAGAAATAAGAACGTGGAATCGATCGCCTCGGTGAAAGAATCACGAAAGGGACACCCCGGCAACAGGCGCGAGCCTCGGTCTCTTAGAAAATTATTTTTCTTTCAAAATCATCGGCCCTTTCGCATCACTGAACGTAAAGAGATTGGAGCCCGCGGTAAGTTCGTTAGGAGCCCCTTGTTTCCCGCGACGGCGGGCGCCACAGCCGTTAACCGTTGTACACTTTCACGCTTCCACGGGTTCCCTTCTTCTTCTTTTTCTTCTCGTTCTTGCCCTTTGAGCACTGCACGTCGTGCTCACACATTTCCGTATTTTTAAAACTTTTTACCGGGCGAAATGGAGCGATTCACGAGACATCCGGAAATCTTGTCGTCTGGAGCTTTTTTTTCAATTACTGCAGGCGAATTCGTACCTAAGATTCGTTAATTGTTATTTATCAATACTCCCCTACCGCCCGACGGAAGCAATAAAGGACGCTCGGACTCGCCGAGCACCGCCTGTTGCCTCACACGTACTTGCGATTCACGGCAGACAATCACCGCACAAAAATCCAAAAGCGCAAACCGAAGTTATGACTGGAGATCCGTGATGAGAAAAACAAAAAAAAACGGGTTTACGAAGATCACTTGCGATAGTTGTAACGTTAATGTATAATCTTAAAGAGACGCGTCGAAAAATAATAAGGGCTTATATCTGCCGTGCTTGAATCCAGTGTCGTTTTGTTTTATCTGCGATTCACGGAGATTATTGCATTAAAAAAAAAACAAACAAAAAGAATAATTAAAAAAATCGACAACTCTATCGGACGCAGTCCGTCGTCGAGAGCGAAGGCTCGGAAGGGCCGGAGCTCCTTCAAAGCTCAATAAATACGAATGACAAGTAAAGATGTAAGGACAGAGAAACAACAAAACACTACTCTTGGATGTAAAACTGTATCATAAAAACAAAAAAAAAATAAGACACAGATAACCGATCGTTGTGCGTTTACTCGTTTCGTTCTTTAGCGAAAAAATTGTTTCTTCTTCGAGAAAAGTGGGGGATTGGGAAGAAAAGAAAGAGATGAGGAGGCTGCGCGTAACTTTGCGAGGCGTAACGAGAGGAGAAATGAGGAACGACGCGCGCCGGAGTTTCCGACAGAGTCCTCGAAGAGTTTGCTGAGGAATCCGCAGCGTTTTGGACGGCTCGATATTTTGGCACGAGTCGCGCACAATTTGACGTTCTCAAAAACTTTGTCGAAACATCTCATTCGAAATCGACCCTGAACAATAATTTTCATTCCGCCTCGTGTACATGTTCTCTGCGCAAAGACTGTCCAAAAATTGCATCGCCCAATACGCTGCGAACTCCGCGGACTTTAAATAAAGAAAAGACTCGAGAGGGCGACAATGAAGAAAAGAAAAGAGCTGCAGCTATGAAGAATGTGTAATTTAAAATTGTATATAGGTACATTTTGTATATTGTTAAAGATTTGTGTGATATAAATGGTTATTTACTACTTAACGGGAAACAAAAAAATAAAATAAAAAAAATAAAAAAAATAAAGATTTGGCGCGACGCGCCGACGGCGATCACAAGTCCGGAACTACCGATGTCCGACGACCGAAAAAAAACAAAAATGTTGCGTTGGTGATGCCCGACGTCTTCGAGTTGCCTCCACTATCGAAAATCGAGTTCACAAGTCTGACGAAGGTTCAAGGAAAAAAAAAAGAATGTTGAGATAATTATTTAAACTGATCGTCGTTTCTCGTCGTTGTGAGCTTCGATCCGAGGTGTTGTGAACGATGTAGTATACATGACATGATAACGCGTATATTACCGCTCGAGGATGCCGTGGTGACGATTATGTGACATGCGAACCAAAACGGGCGTTCGAAGAATTAAAAGATTATGAAAAGAAAGATGACAACAACAAAGTGATCAATTCGCGTCTAGTTAATTTTGTTATTTGATTTATCTCAACTTTTAAGCCGGGACCGGGATCTCTAGTCGGTTTCCCGGGCTCTTGTAAGATATTGCGGCACACGAAAAAAATTACATACACACACGTTTATTAATTAATTAAAAAATAAAGAAAAACGATACACGTTTTTAGAAAATTAGTCACAGCCGTTTATAAATTTTTTTCGTTTTTAATTTCTCTGTTCTTCCCAACCGTCCTCCCCTCCCTCCCGTACAGAGTGTTCCAGAGTCGCTGCAACATTGTATCTTTCTCTAATTCCAGAAAATTACATATCCCTCTTGAAGGTATAATAACAGCAAGTACGGTGCACGCACGCAAGAAGCAGGCGGTCTCCTGTATGCTGGATCTCCTCCACAGTGAGCAGCGATTTGGCATGCACGAGTCGCCGGCCACAAGTCACTATTAGGGTCTGAAATATTCTTGGAAGTAGCCATGGAGTAAAATCAACCAACATCCTTGTACATGCTGGGAATTTCTAAATTCCTCCGGTAGATATATATACATATAAAATCGCTGAGCGATTCTCCAGTTCGTCCATGCGACGATCCACGAGGGCTTCTCTCGTTCGCCGACGTTCCTCACTCTACCGGCGACAATATAACGAGCTCTCGCAGCTAATTACGGAAAAACGCGCCTCAAGCGACGTGAGCCTTCTTTAGAAATTTTTTATTTTTTCATTTTTTTACGATTTTTTTTTTTCACCGCACGTCACCGACCGGTATATTTCTCGATGAGAATTTCAATCGTTCTCGGCACGCGCTGACCAACGGGAAACGCCGGTACCCAGCGTGGGATAACTCGGTCTCTCCCGTTTCTCTTGCACTCGAAATATCCTCAAAGTTTAGCTGAAGAAGGGGAGGAGGGTGGGAAGATCGAGTGTCTTACCGAGAGCGATCTCTCCTCGATCGAGCAAACGACTCGCGTATTTCCGTCCCTTTCTTCCTCTGCTAATTGTCAGGCGTATAAATCGGCGGTGCCGCCGGACGAGCGTCGAAGGAACGGCGACGGAGCGAACGCGCGGGTGTTGCTGGCGTCGCGGTCTTTTTACCCGCGCGCATGTGTGCACGCGTGTGTATAGTTACACGCGAATCTCGCGATCTCTTTCGTTAATTGGGCGATATAGAAACAGATTCCGCAGAGGGAGATTGAGGGGGGGGGGGGGGGGGGGGGCGGGGGGGGGGGGGGCGTCGGTGAGATGAAGTAGTGAGATCGTCCAACAAGACCGTCCCTCGAGGTACCCGGCAAGAGTCTCTCGATACTCGGCAGCATCGAGTGAGAGGAGCCGCGCAAGAGAGACGAAAAATCGGTGAATGTCTGCGTCGTTCTTACCGATTCCGATTCCCCACACTCTCCTCGTGCTGCCCGGTGATACCTCAGTACACCTCGAGCCGGCAAACGGGCGCGTTATTACTCTAGAACAGTCGCTGGCTCGATAAATCGGTTTATCGATCAGTGCCGATTTTCATTAACGATTTAGTGACAATATTCGTGAACGATTTTTGCGGAGTTAAGACCGAGGTGAGAAGATCGTTGGTGCATCGTCGAACGATCGAACCGATTTTTCACGATCTCAGACCCATTTTTTTCTGAATTTTTCCGATTTCTTTAAAGAGCTTTTTTGGCCCGAAATGCCGATTTTCCTTTTAACGAAAAATAACTATTTGAGAATCTCGTAGATTTCCTTTATAAGGATATTATTCAGTTTGAATAATTTAAAAATTCTATAGATTAATAAAAAAATATTGACATTTTTTTTGTTCGTTTTTAGTACAAATAATAATTACAGCACTATTGAATTATTAATATTTTATTATCATCCACTTTGCATCGAGTCGTCGAACGCACTTTAGAATGATGAATGTGTATGCGAATTGTGTAGATTTAATTTTTCATCCAATCAGTAATTCGCGCCCGATTAAATAATCTTGAACGATTCCAATTTCTTTTGCTCCGACTTCTCAAAAGACACATTGATAAAAATATGCATAAAAAAGAAGTGACTCGGTAACTTTCTACTTCTTCTTTCGCTGCTTCGGCGATTCCGACCTTCAAAAAATGCCGTCAATCGATTAAAAATATTTTCTACAAATACATTTTTTTTACAATAAAATATAATAAAAATGCAATCGATTTCCGGGTACCAGCATGAAGCGCAGTGGTTGCAATTCGGCAACCATGATTTAATCGACTCTCCAAACAGACGATTCCATCGTAGTGGTTCGTGGTGCGGTTTTGCCGCTGCTGCCGGTATCTGTAACATTATGCACGCGGTCGTGCGATTAATCGGGAGGAAGTAATTTGTTTGTACGAGCTGCTTCGGCGCCATCCTCGACTCCTCCTCGGGCCTCAGTTCGCTACCGAAGGAGAAGGGGTGGGGGGTGGAAGGTTGATGATTGCTCGTCGCTAAATTGATCGATCTACAATGTCGAGTCTCCGATTGCCCGGGCCTGAAACGGGCATAAATTTATACGGCAAACTGCTCGAAGGAGAATATTGATTTATCGTTAATCTAGCCAATTTGAACAACGAATTGAATTATTGTCAAGTGTTTTACAAATTAGGCAACAATCGGGACAGCTTCCGATTTTAACGGAGAATTCGGTGGGAAAATAATTTCGGACATGTTTTTTGAAATTCGATTCGGACTCGGTCGGTAACTAAAACTGTAATCCATTTTTCTCAATGATGCGACATTTTTTTGGGCTTACCTTAATTGCCTGGGGCTGCTTGATTGTTAGATTAAGAGGCTAATAACTTTTGTTAAGCACAAAATGGCCAAGAAATCGGTAAAAATTGATTACAGTTTTTTTACCGACCGAGTACGTTTCACGGCTTCGAACTACTTACATGCAGGCTCGATCTTCCAAAGCATCCACAGTTTTTTTATTTTTTTACGCTTCGTACTTTGAATGAGCGTAAAAATGTTTTTGTCGGTACTAGCGGAGCTCCTACTTACCGACAAATGAGATCTTTTCATTTTATTTTACGATGAAAAAATTAGTCAAAATATAAATTTGCATCGGGTTACTCATCGAGCATGAGGATTTATTGAGAACGAAGAAAAATCAAATACCGTCCCCAAAGGTCACAGTCCCCTGGTTCTTTCGAGCAGATCCGGATTGGCAATCGTGAAACAAGTTTGTCGCTTGAAAAGGTAACTTTTCAATCTGCTCCGCTGATCGGAAAAAATTAAAATAAAAATACATTCTCTCTGTGTAAGAATCGGCCGGCTGCTGGTTTTCGCGTGCATGCAAATGAGCAGTTGCGTCACTTATAGGCAGTTCCGGGCAGCCGTTGAAGGGGGTGCCAACGCGGCTTCAGGCAAAAAAGTCTTTTCTTTTTTCCTCGCCAATAAAAAATCAGATCGAAAATGCCTCACGACCGATTGTTCGTAACGGCGTAGCAAAAATAAATAAAAAATCGCTAACGCTAAATAATAACAATTGTAGGAATTCCATTTTTTGAACATTATTTTATTTAATTATATTTTGTACTTAAAAAAATTACACCCCTGCAATTTTTCATAATGGATTGTGGAATTTTTTTTCACCCTCTCGGAACACCATTACGAACAATCGATCCTAGGAAATTTTCGACCACATTTGATTTAACACTTTTTTGTGCCTGAAATCCATGAAAACCACTGTTAAGCGACACTAACTATATTTTTTTCGACAACTTCGCAGATCTGGCTGACATAGACAAAGATTCAAATAAATGGCCATAGGCTGACCCTATGATAAAAAAATCCTTCGCACAAAAAAAAACAAAACCATTATTTTTTGTTAAAAAAAACTGTTTTCGATTAATTAAAAAAATTGTAAGTGCGTGAGTGTATCGTCGATGACTGACTCGTGTTGAAAAATCAGCCGCGATGAGAATACCCGAGCGTTTGGACATAGAAAACCGTGTTTGAACCGAATGGAACAGGTTCGATGTGGTCCGAGCCGAGTTTATCGATGTTTCGAGCGTGTCGGACAGTGCGAACGCGTTGAGAAGCAACTAGAATAAAAAGCTCTTACCTCGCGGACGGTAACTGAAGCCGGGGAGAAGAAATTGTCGAAGTTGGGCGCACACGGGATCCGTTTAGCATAGAGAGCGGAACAGGAGGAGCGAAGCAGACGCGGAACAAGGCGAAAGCTTGGCTGATCATTGGGATTCGACCTTTTGCGGAAACTTTGTGCAAGGTGAGTCGGAAATTATGGAGGTACGGACCACCGACGTAGTAATACTACTTCTGGTCGAACCGACTCCATTCCCCTTACTGGATTCCCTCGTTCCAATATCCGGCTCGAACTTGTCCGGAGAAGTTTCGCCCGATGCTGGATTCTTCCGACTGCAGCGGAAATGTTGGCTCCTTCCACTGGCATGTTTTTATTTATTTTTTCAAGAAATTTTGACCAAGAACATTTTTTTTGTTACCCTGGAAGTATCGACTAAAAATATCCTTAAGGGCAAATCAATTTCCATCGATTAATCGATTTCCATTGATTTTAGACAGAAGAAAACGGTTTTTTATTTTTTATTTCGGTAACAAAAAATTTGATCGATAATCCTCCAGGACCGATTGTTCGGAAAGGTGTTCCGATGGTGTAAAAAAATGGTCAGGTCCGAGGATAAAAAAATGGCAGGAGGAAACCAATTTTTTTTTAATAGAAATGATTAAAAAATAGAAAAAATTTTTAAAAAGTTGAAAATTGAAATTTTCATATGGCTTCCTCATAAAAGTAGAAAATTGAAATGTTCACATCGCTTTCTCATAAAAGTTGAAAATTGCAATTTTCATATCTCCTTTTTTTTTGTCGCGAAGCCTCTTCTATGAGGAAGCATTGTCTATATTTTTGGCTTCATAATAGAGGAACCTTCGCGACAAAAAAAAGAGATATGAAAATTGCAATTTTCAACTTTTATGAGAAAGCGATG
>JAPYZD010002139.1:0-17062 GCA_030522725.1 Ichneumoninae sp. B BG-2022a | reverse complement strand
ATCCTACGAGTAACAATTACTACGATCTTACAATCTGTTCTCACAAGCTTGTTTTTCGATCATCTAAATTCTATGACGAATTGTCGCCTATCTAAGCTAACCTCCGCGTATGACACTGAACGGTTGAACTTACGGTTCAACCGTGTATGACACTTACGGTTGAACCGTACGGTTTGCCGCGAGTTTCCACCTTCCAGGACCACATGCCAAAGGTAAGGTAAACAGCCCAGTTTCCGCCACCTTTAGGCCCAGTTTCCGCCATCTTCAATTGTTAAAGGGAATATTTTATTAAAAATACACGTATCGCGGCATTAATCAAGAGTAAACCGCTCTTCAACAAGCCGTCAATTTCGTTTGTATTTAACGTATACTGTATTTATTATTAGTATAAATTGCGATTAATGGCGGTAACTGGGACAGCGGCGGAAACTGGGTCGTTCACCTTAGTCTCGGTTTCCGGCCTGTCGCAATACTTCACTCCAATAATTACTCTTTGATTCGCTCCCTCCCTACTGACCGCGACGTAGGGTCAGTATTGGCATAGCGACGGCCAGTGGTTGACCAACGCCGGCCAGCACCGGTCCTGTACGTCCTTCCCACCAGGGCTATTTTTTATTATTATTATCATTATTTTTATAAAGTGTCAGGTAGGATTTTTGACACATCTGAGTAGCGACAGTTGACTTCTTTCTATAAGCAATAAAGAATCAATCCATCTATTATTATTATTGTTGGTGTTGTTGTAATAGAAATAAAAGATTCGAATTACGTCCTTATTCGGTGAACGCGAGATTGGGCGCAAGCGTGAATGGAATCGTGGTTCACAGGAACCTGGTGGAAAAGCTTTCGTGATCGGATTCTAGGCACGAACCGGATTCATGAACTTTTCATCGATCTTTGCCCCATGCCCCGGGTTCGGCCCTCGTCGCCATACCACTCCGATCGTTACCTCTTCACCCCCCGACGCTCATTTTGCCGGGAAATCATTCGGAAAGCCGGCCGCTGCGCACGGATATACACTATGTTTTTTTTATCTCCGCCCCTCCGGTGTTTCGGTATTGAAACGAATTTTAACAGAGAATGAGGCACCGACAGACAGGACTTTCCAATTTGGCAAAAATGCTCGATGGACTATCGGAAACTCGATCTATTCACTAATCTGTACTACGAAAGCTCACGCGGGCGTCGATGTAGAGATGCAGCGACGCATAATTGTCATGCGCGATGATCCATATCTCGCGCGGACACTAACGATAGCGTAAAAACTTTATTTCATCACTGTGCGAGGAAATAAAATTTTTATGTTCGGCACAGCAACACGCCGGGGATGCGCGGAGAGATCAAGCTAAAAGCAACATTAAATATCGATGACGTCTATTTTTTGTGTAAAAAAAAACTCGCGATCTCGACAATTTCAAATAGCGTGGGTATTATTCATGAGAAATAAAAAAAAAATAACAAAAATGAAGATTAAAAAAAAAGTTGCAATGAGAATCTGAAATACGCGAGAATCGCATTAAAAGGACGAAATTAAATTTTCCGGAGTTCCGACGAATTGCGAGAGACAGTATTTCTTGATGTACGTAAATATAATCATGACGGTACGGAAAAGTGGAAGGGGGTCGGGTGCGAGGACTCGGTTGTCGGGACTTCCGCTCGAGATCGCCTGTTCCAGTTACTTCTTTGTGCTACCGAGATTGTAATTTACGATGCAAACACGGGGTAGTTGTTGTCAAGAGTGCGCTGACAGGAGAATTGTGTAGGTGCAGCGTTAAATTTACCAAATATGCAAGTCATGGGTTGGCAGGTAAATTCAATTCCAGCTTTTTGAGCTCCCCGCTGAAAGTTCATTAAACCATTGACGATGACATGTTTGAGCGGAGGTAAAAAACGGTAAAATGCAAAAGGTGCAAAAGGAATACATTTTTAATTTTACTTTTAATTTTACTTTTAATTTTACTTTCAATTTTACGCGAAGACAAGACGAGGATATAAAAAAACCGAAAGTTCGGAATTTCAATAAATTATACAGGGTGACAATGTATGACATTTACACTGTGCACTACCTGCGCCGTAGCTTCTGTAGTACTCGAGACGTTTATTGAATTGGAGTATGCCGTCGCAGCACGGACCAGTGCCCGAAGTCGTATACTGTGGTTTAATAAATTGGCATTAGTGTGTGTCTACCCACGACCCAGGTACCTTCATCGTTTACGGAACCACCCCGAGGAGCTCGCGCTGTCGTCGTGTCTATTAATTACCGTGTTAGCGCGGTAACCATGATGAAACGTGATGCTTCACCGACATGTTTAATCGTTCGACGCGATCGGGTGAAAAACGCGATTACGTACATGTCACTAACGAGCCAACCGCTATCAGTCTGCCTTTACCACGGTCCACCGCTTTGGCATTTGACAGAAATTTCAAAATAAACAAAAACATCCATGAATCTCGAAACATCAAAAACCGCAGTTTCAAAGCCCGGTAACTAATTATGCGGACGAAAAGTTAGTGAATGTTGGGATTTTTTTCTCTAAAGTTATTCAATCGATAAGATCCGGATTTTTAAGAATTGTAAACTATGCACATTAAGCTCTCTAAAAGATCTCTTAAAATAAATATTCTGCGACAAGCGACGCGTGATTGACCTATTGGAGGTCTTTCGGTCGATCGCTTGTAACGTTCACAATGTAAGGGCTTTCCACATGAAATTTACACCCGATATTCTTAACACTTCAACCTTTGAAAAAATCGAAGAAAAAAAAATGTAAAATTGAAAAAATTCTACCTGTCCTCAAAGTGGTTGCAAAAATTTGGAAAGTCTAAAGGGAAATCGAAGTCTAATGATGGAATCGTCCAAATGAAAAATATCTGAAATTTGCTGGTCTCGTTGGCCGAGGAGTTGTTCTAATCACGAAAGGAAACCAGACAAATGGAAGAAATGTTCATTCTTCGTAAGGCACAAACGTGAAAACGATTTCTCCAATTTTTTCGCCGATATTAACAGGTGCCTGCGACGTGGCACGACAAATTAATCCATCATCAAGAGGGCTGCTCCAACAACCGAAGTGCATACAGTACAATTTCGTACGAATCCGATACGACGGAGTCGTACGAATTTTCGATACATCTAACGTCTGGCACGTGCCGGACATGAACTACTTTCAGTACAGCTAATTTTTTTTGCCTCTCTGCAGTGCGCTGTGAACCAGACAGTTTCGGATAGTACCCAATTTGGACCAGGGACACATTTCTCTACCTCTATATGTTGAAAGGGAACCACGGAGCAATAGGGATTATTTTTTCCAATTTTTTTTTAGGACCGTAAAACAAAAAGGAAGCGTCTCATCTCAAAAAGAGGAGACTGGTCCGTCTTGTCTCGGGATTTCATTCAACCTAGCTCTCCCCAACATGCAGTAAATACGTGTGGAAGGTTGATGTGCTACTCACGGGCGAAAGAATTTAATACGAAAATATAGTTTTTGAGAGTATGTTACATAATACGCAAGTTTAATATAAAAGTATGCATTGTAAAAGATGTCTGCATGAAAATTAATGTACGGGTATAGGAAGCTTTTATGCATAAAGTAGGATGTTAAATTTAATATACAAATGTTATGTGAAATTAATGTACGGTAAAAAAAAAGTTTATAAAAAAGTGGTATTTTTAATAAAAGTTCTTTAATAATACTCAAAGTATTTTAAAATTACTTAAAAACAGTTATGATGTTACAATAATTATGAAAAATGAATGTTCCCTCACAGTAAAATTACAGTACCTTATTTTTAAAAAACTATTTCCAATGTTTTTAATACACTGAACATTATTTTTTCGTCGCAATTGTACATACAATTTAATAGACTAGTTTTTACAGAAACACTGACAATCTGGTACATTAAATTTTATACGCATTTTTTTTACAATGTAAAACCCAAGTATAATACACAAATATAATATACAAGTCTAATAGACAATATATTTGTTGAAAAATTTATATTAAATATACTTGTTGAAAAAATTGGGTAATTAAAAAAAAAATTTCGCACACTTTGTTTTCCGGGCGGGGCGGGGGAATAAAAAATTGAGAAATCGCGTATCAGCAGGAGTGTTAGCCACAGATTCTTCGAGATCCTGGAACCGATGGTCCTCTAAACGTGACGGGAAATTTCGCCCCGCGATTTTTCACCAAGAATGTGCACAACGGAGTCCGGAAATAGCCAACCGCAGTATGTGACCGAGCACGTAATTCGTAAACGTGAGTCGAAGTATCGTCGTCGGAGGTATCGACCTCGTTTTTAGCATCACGTGTCTCCACACGAGCGCAGTCGTACAATAGCTACAACAGCATCGTAGACGGATAAAATAAAATTCTATTTTTTTAGGGAACAAAATTCTCTTTTTCTCTTTCGAGAGAAGAAAAAAAATACCGAGCGTTATTGCCAGTTTTATCGGCACTTTATATGGTCGAGACTGAATTGGCAATCATCGGACGGTGCCGGAGAAAAGAAATAATAAAAAATGAAATAAAACCGCGAGAAACGAGTCCGTTTATCTGCGTATCTCCGCATCGTGCGTCCTTCGTGTCGCTCAGACCGTTTCTCGTTATCGTCCGCATCCGACATATTTTTACGATCCTCGGCTGCATTTTTTATGCAGCGAATAACCCACGCTAAAACCGCTTGAAAAATTAATTTTCTTATTCATTTTTTGTAGCCGCTGCTTTTCAAATTTAACGGTAAAATAAGCGTGAGGAAGCTTGGGGGGAAAAAGTATAAAATTAATGTAAATAACAGAGCAGGCCTTCGGTGCTTTTGGCAAAAAAATGGCATAACAATGGCATCTTTTTCGAGCATTTTCAGATGTATTATCAGGAATTATTTTAATGAAAATTCTCGTGTTTATTGCAATAACACTGAGTAAATATTTTTATTGATATTACTATGTAATGCACGCATTTTTTTTACAATATTGAATACTTAAGGTAGTGTATAAGCTGCGCTGTCGGACTAACATTATTTTTGTGCGAAAAGCGTCAACGGCCTCCGCTATTATCAAAATTTATTTAACACTTCTTTCCCCCAAGCTTCCTCATGCTCATTTTACCGTTAAATTTGAAAAGTAGCGGAAACAAACATTAAAAAATCAAGAAAATTAATTTTTCAACCCGTTTTAGCTTGGATTATATTCGCGGGAAGAAAATGCAGTCGAGAATGGTAAAAATATGTCGGATGCGGATGGTAACGAGAAACGGTCTCCTTACTCGATCACTAGAGTGACGTGAGTTGACTCTCGTAATTATTCTGGCCAAGTCGTCGGATTCGAAGTCCCCAGCGCGAAACTAGTGAGCAGCTACATAAGCATGTTACACATGTGAGAGAAAAATATTAAATTATTCATTATAAATACAAAGTACCCCGGTGCAGGTCAGGGCACAGGGCGGAAAGCTACTGCAAGCCGGAGAGAAGTTCCATAGAGAACCCACGTACGACCTAAGCACATACTAAAATATTTATCTTTCGTCATAGTCGACAGAAAGTCGGGTCCCTCTGCTGCACACCCTGCGAAAATGTTTACCGAAGACTCTGTATACAAAATTTAAATGATGCTCGCAGCAGCTCGCAATATTGATCACGCGAAAGAAAAGCTATTTTCCCTTTAGGGGGAAAAAAATTATTCGTAATACTTGTCGGCAGTCGGCTGGTGTGCCTAGTCGAAAATCAATCGGAAACTTTCGCACGGCTGCAGAAGTGAAAAAAATACTTTACAAAAAAATTATTCGCACCCCAAAATTTTCCATCTCATTTCCCATAAATAAAAAAATCAATTAAGTTCTATCGTCAATTCACACCACTCATATCCCAAAAAAGCGCATGAATTTTCTCCATGTAATGACAGCTCAAATTGTCAGAAGAAAAAAAATTATAAAAAAAAATATGAAACAAAATTACGATAAAAAATTAGGAAAAAAATCCACTTGTCAATTCGATGGAAACGAAGGTAACAGTCTCGTAGATGTAACGTGAAATAAGTCAATGGAGAGACGAGGAAAATCGAGGTACCTTCATCAAGCGAGAGAAAGCGAATGAGGAAGTGGCGGAAAAAAAATCTCGAGTTTGCGATAAGAGTGAAAGATACGCGTGATATTTTCCTCGAGTGTCTTTCCCTCCGAATGCGGAGTCTCTCTGCGCGAGCGGTGGTGAGTCTGGTTTTGCAGCGGGAAAAAGCTCTCCGCGCTATCGCGACCCTTTCAGCGAGGTGGATCCTTCCGACTATCTGCATGCACGTCGCAACGTCTGGAGGGCGCGAGATGCAGCGTGCAGTGTACGCCGCAGGTAGGTGGAGATACAGAGAACAGTTGGTGCATCGATAACCGTGAGCGCAGGTGTCAAGAAGGCTGCGGGTGTAAGCGAAACCTCCGGCACACGCGAAAAAGTACCTGCCTGCAAGGTTGGATGGGATATTCGAGTGTGCGTCGCGGGTAAAAGTCGAGCTGCACGAGACGCCGGGGACCGAAGTGGATGGAAGAGAAAGTGCGCGGGGGTGGGACGAGTCAAAGGGTGGTTTTATGCAACGAGGTTACTTCCGCTGATGGGAAACGAAGAGCGAAGGAGAATCGAAGAAGGGCACAGATGCAAATAAGGGAAAACAAAGAGCTCGCCGGAGTAAAAGGGGGAAGGTACTCGGTTGCAACAGTGTCGTAATCCCGTTGGCGAACGGAGAAATGAAAAGTGGATGCCGGTGAATGAGACGATTGCGAAACAGGCGGGCGGACGATTGAGAACTTGAAGGAAGATGTTACGCAAGGAGGGAGTTGCTCGGGATGAGGTAGCAATGGTGAGGCGATCAATAGACGCGGTGGAGTGTCGTAAAACGAATTGTTTTTCACTATTAAAATCGGATAAATTCGTAATTGTACCTGCATTTCGATACTAGTGCACCCAGAAAAATAATTTATTTGACGGCCAACGTTTATTTGTTTTAAGTAAAATATTTATTTGATTTAAATAGATATTTCTTTAAATTAAGTAAATAGTTACTGAAATGACATAAATATTTATTTTAATTAAATAAATAAACTTAGGTGTTTCTACACTTTACTCAAGTGTAGAAATACCGGAGGATCAATAGAATATCGCCAGCTGTACCGACATGGGTTTTCCGCAGTGTCCCTGTGTTCTCGGCGAATGCGGTACAGTTAGGGTGAAGTAAGTCGGCTGCGGACGCACGGAATTAGAGTAGGTTAGCGAAGTGCGGGTAGGAAAGTATTAGAATAGGTACACGGTTAGGCTAGGGGGGGGGGAGCTAAGGTAAAAACCCCTAAGGGGTATTCCTGGAACGGAACACTAATAAAAAAAATAAAAATATTTGAATTAAATAAATATTTATTTGAATTAAATAAATATTTATTTGAATTAAATAAATATTTTACTTAAACCAAATAAACGATGGCTGTCAAATAAATTATTTTTCTAGGTGTGAGATAATAGTACATTTCGATGCGAGTGTAAAAAAACTTTTTCTGACGAGCGTGAGTTTGCAGCGCGAGCCGAAGGCGAGTGTTGCAATCGCACGAGTTCAGAAAACGTTTTTCGAACAAAAACGTGTATCGAACAAAATTTTATTTCACAAGGTGTGAAAATGGGGGTTTCACAATTTTTCGGGGTGAAATTAAGTTAATTGGGAAATACTCGCAAATCCACCGAGTCGCGAAGCCGACACGTGTAGGAATTTGCGGGATAATCGGACGATGCTCGGTTCACGCATCTACATATGGGCGTGGACCAAAATTCGATTGACGATGCCCAAATATTGGCATGGAACAAAATTGCAGACGCATCAATTTGCACCTCGCGGATCGTGATCGGGAGTCTGGAGTCGACGAGAGAACAGAGAAGTAGGTTTCAGAGTTAACCTCCTGTTTAGAGAAATTAACGACTATCTATAACGACTATATATAAACATATTCATTCTGTTTCTTTGAATAAACTTAATTTGTATATCTCAAACTTGCATTTCGCTCTTAACTTCACGACGATCCCGAATACCTTAAAAATAATATTTTCCGACCTCGGGTAGAGGAGAACAGAATTAAAGTCGTAGTTAAATTGATTCGGCACACAGCACGAGTATGGTTTTCTCTCCATGTTACATTCGTGGGGGGGGGGGAAAAAGTGCAAATTGAAGTGAAATCAAAATATTTAATAATCCCATTCAGAACGATGTAATTAAAATTTAATCTCCGTTGCCGCACCGGTAATCAGTGGAATATAATTACAGGGTATCACTTTAATTCCCGCTTACCCGATTTGCGTGAAATAGTAAATATCAATTGTTCGATATCAATTGAGTTTTAGTTCAACAAGATAAATTCTAATGAAATTCAACTGATTGCGCATAGGAAATGTCCAATGGTGCTAATAATAATACATCGACGGTCTAAAGTTAAAAGGGCGTATGAGCTACTCCAGGTCTAGGGAAATGATATGCACACTAAAATCAATTTTTCACGAAAAATCATATACACTTCATATACTACGTTTGTGATATGTGTGACGGATATGTTCGAGCAAATATATATACGCTGAGAGAAAGATCTAGTAAAAATGACTATATTGCTTGAGAGATATTACCATAGCACACAGTAGTAGAGCGCTAGGGCGCCACATATGGTAGGAAGTACTGGATTTATAAGAATTTTTCTTAGATATTATGGTAAAAATTCTTGGTAATAATCTGAGTTCTTTCTGCCATAGGTGGCGCCCTGGCGTCCTAATGCTATGTACTATGGTAATTTATCTTACACGATCAGTAATTTTTACCAGATCTTTCTCTCAGTGTGCACAGTCGATAGGGGAGAGCGGGGCAAAATGGCACAGCGGGACAAAACAGCATAATGAGACGCAACGCAATTTTCCAATAACTTTTGTATGGTGGCGATGGTGGTACGTGGGGCAAAACGCGTTAAAAAAATCCGGATGTATATTTGGGACAAAATGAGGCATCGAAAAATTATTTGAAAATTGAGTTATGCCCTCACAGTCCCGTTTTGCCCCGCTGTGGCATTCTGCCCCGGTCTCCCCTATGCTCGTATGCTCTTGGTTTCTCGCCGATCGAGTGATCCTTCGTTGGCTGTAAATTACTCACAGAATGTACCGAAAATCCCTAATGTTTCCTACGTTGTTCTCGCGACGCCTCCGGCTCTTTGGAAACAGAGATCAAACGAGCACGGAACTAGTCGAGCGCATTCATCGGGCAGCCAAACCCAACGCAGCCGATCACGTTTTACACGCAGGTGCGACTGCCGTTGTGCAGTTACGACCACTTCTGTATCATTGCTGGCGCATTACGCGGTCTGCGTTGCGGCCGACCTCTGCAAATAATAAGAGAGCTTATGCGTGTACGGTAGCAAACGGGACCGTGTCAATCCGGCTCTTGAACAACGCGATCTGGCTCGGCCCCGGGCTTACTCCATAATACAACACGTGCCTATCCAGCCATCGCGGAGCCATACACGCCACTATATATCATACCGTTCGCGCCATAGGGTATTTTCGGGAGATTTGAGCACTCCCAAATGATTTGCTAATTGGACAAATTGTTAATATTACCCCGAGCAGAGAATAGCACCGTGTTATCATCCAGCAGCGAACCTGTACCTCGTGTCGATGGATCGAATCATTAGGAGCAATCCGACCGGATAACGCACGCTTTACCTCTGCCGTATACCGCACTGTAACGGTGTACCTGTCCGTTCTGTATAATGGACCACTAACACGCGCAACGCGTTTTATCCTGAAAATGCTCTTCCCTGTAATTCGACGGACTCGAGCATTTTCGGATTTCCCATTGCGCCGAGCGGGGTGAATTTGCGACAGCCGATTATTCTTGCAGCGAGGTGGAGTGCCTCGGGATTGATGCAGATATAGGCGAGCGGACTGCGAATGTCGAAGCACTGGATTGTCCGAAAATCGGTGTGGCAATTAATTTTTTTTTTTTTTCAATGGAAAAGATTTTTTCATACACTATTTTGTTCAAATAATGATATAGAGACAACGGAAAGAAATGACAAGTTTTCTCTGTTATTCGCCAGTTATTTTATGTTTTTTTTCGTCTCGTGTTATATTGTTTTTTTTCGTCTCATGTTATCTCGTCTCAGGTCACTCTCGAGGTTTCAAATACTTTGATGCTGTTTCCCATCAATATCTAATTGAGCTCAGCCCGTGTTCAGTTGAATAAATTAATCAATAATTTGTCAACAAATGTATGTGTTGCATTACTGAGTTGAAAGCCGATCGGGGTGGGCATTTATATGTGGCATTTACATGGGATTTTTTTTATGTGGGCGATTCGCAACACCCGCTTGAAAATTTATAATTCACAGATTTTAACTCAATATTTCCGCAATAGGTGGAAAAACCCCTCTAACTAAACCTGAATTTTTAGATTCGTTATTTGGTGATTTTACACCCAGAAAAATAATTTATTTGATGGCCACCGTTTATTAAGATTAAGTAAAATATTTATTTGATTTAAATAAATATTTATTATATAAAATAAATTTTATTTAGTTATAAATTGAATTTTCTAATATCGCTAATTCAGTTGATCAACTCTAAAGTAGGGAACGTATTAGGGTAAAGGTGATGAATATTGACCAGTCCGTATATCACTAATTCACATGCTCAATTGGGGTGGGCAATATTCACTTCTTTCGCCTCGTGACAAAAAAAAAGTTCTGTTCTCGTTCGCAGTCTTGCCGCGATAATCCCATTCACCCCAACCCTCATGTCGTACGTCTACGTGCCACGTAGTGCCACGTATGACGAGTCACCGTAGAACCCCTTGTTCGCTCCTGACGACACGAAATATCTACCTCGTAATTCCCTGCAACCGGTGTTATCTTTCTCGCGATTACAAGAGTATTACATTTCGCCCAGTCGCACGAGCGACTCGAGAAGGGTGAAATTACTCACGAAAAAAAATGTCCCTTCGACAAAGACCCAATGCGCCCGACCGTACCGCTCATTAGATATTCCGGGAGGGTTGAGTCACGGAAAAATACAATCGACGAGTTCGGAAGTACGAGAGCCAAAAGTTACACGCTCCTATTTGCTTCTCTCTGCTAATTCAGTACAATTACGGAAAGGAAGAAAGGCAACTATCCGGCAAGTCGGCAGCAAGGCCTGATCGTTATCCAACCCTTTTGCATTCAATTAGTTTACTTGTTATACAAACAATATGAATGTAACAACAGTGTCTGACAATTTTTTTAATAACAATTGTTTAGCGATACGCATTGTTTAAATAGCAATTGTTTAGCGTTACGCATTGTTTAAATAGCAATTGTTTATTGTAACGCATTGTTTAAATAGCAATTGTTTATTGTAACGCATTGTTTAAATAGCAATTGTTTATTGTAACGCATTGTTTAAATAGCAATTGTTCATTGTAACGCATTGTTTAAATAGCAATTGTTTATTGTAACGCATTGTTTAAATAACAATCCATTTGTATAACGAATTGTGTTAAAAACAATCGTTTTGTATAAGGAATTGTGTAAAAACAACTGTTTCGTGTAACAAATTGTTTCAAATAAGATTCCCGATGATAAATACATTGGCCGTAGAGTGGCTGAATTTTTTTGTTCAATACCAAAATTGCTATTCCTCCACAATGTCCACAAGCTCGATGGCGTTTTTTCATACCGCCTGTTTTTTTTTACTTCCCCACTCAGTTCGAAGAAGCTTTCGGCGTTTCGACGGAAATTTCGCTGAGCGGGCTAGTTTTGGGGCTTGTACTTTTGGGACAAGTATCGTTGTGAGAACGCGGCACTAATAAATAGCAGGAGCAGGAGAGTCGTGTACAACTGAATGGAATCGTTAGAATAGAAGCTATATCCGAAAGTAGGAACACGAGCGAGTACAACGACACAGAGTTCGACTACCCTTCCGACCGAGTTTTCGCCCCGGGGATGGTTTTCTTCGACAAACTTCGGCGTCACCGTACACCGTGCTCGTTTTCCACCCTATATTTATTCCGTAACGAGATCGAGGGGTCGATGTGGCTAGCTACAATTTTCTCCGGTGGCTTCGACAGGGGCATTCGAATTGTACGGTTCCGATGAATATTTAACAGCTCCAACTATAACGGAGCTGCGAGTTACGATTGATCGCGACCCTCGCTATACCTATACCCTCGACATGTTACAATAGAATTTTCCTGACACACTGGCGCTGTCCGATCCATTCCATTATAATTTTTTTTTTCTATTAGACCAACGACCACATTTCAGCTATTGTTAGAAGTCATCCGACTTGACGTTAGAGACGTTCGCATCCCGTAATGAATCGGCCTTAATTGACGTCATGTCGAATTATCTGACCGGCCGAAAAGAAATTTCCGGCCGGATGTGTTGCATATTAAATGCAGAGAAACTTGATTAATGCGCTATTAGTTATTGAGGTAAAAATACCGCCCACATTTTTTATACGTGCGGTTAATCTTATGTAAGAAAAATGTTCCGCTTCAGATTAAGATAAAGCAGATTATTTTATGAGTGACGAAAATCGCAACTTTTTTCTGAATTGGATACAAAAATTCTGTACAATTTTTTTTCCGACTCGACGGTTTGAGGCTGCAGCCTTAATAATCAGAATTGTTATTGAGCACGCAAAATACGATGATCGTTGGATAGACTTGCAGTTGCAGAAGCTTGCACTGTTAAATATATAAAAAGTTTTAAGCGTCATAACTTTATGCGTGATTGACGAAAACGACAAACACGAATCGTAGTTGGTTCAAGCATTGAAACTTTGGATTATTAATAGATGTACATTTTATCGATAAATATTAATATATCGCATCATTTATTGCTTCTACGTTAGTCAAATGGAGTCTTCGATACATTTGTTCCGTTATGTATCTCATCGCTTTCGCATTATCGCAATTATTTAAGTTTTTGTGCGAGCGTCCGTACGCAGAAATCCGATATTTATAAAGTGAAGGAAAAAGGATCAAAGTTTGTGCCTTTTTTTTCTTTCGTCGTCGTTTCGATTCGAGCTAACGACAACTTCCTACAATAGGAGTCGAGAGGAAATATGTTACGGACTCTTGTGCTTGCTACGAGGGAGAGTTTATATAGTAGAAAAATAAAAGCATGACCCGTGACTCGGAAAGACAAAATAAATTGTAAACTCGGATGTGAAGGAAAATCAATTTTCTGTCATATCGGTCGTATTTATTTATTTATTATTGTTCAATGATCCGTATTTTTGCTCGAACTCTGTTGAACTCTGCGAAGTGCATGACATCAATCGTCAAAGCATGAACCCCTCAAACCGAACGACAATTGAGACTGCTGGCCACCTGTGGAGTCGCGGCCTCAGGAAGAAGAACGTTTTGCCGCCATTCGCAAACGTTTGCGGCCAGAAGGTTTATATATTGAATATCCTTCTTGCTGTTTGCGTTGTTGAAGTTATTTCTTTCAGCGTGTCTTTCGTTCGTCTACCAACCCTCAACGACAGAGACGCGGTAGAATGTCGGCGCTATTGACTAAAAGGATTTGTTTCTCAATGGAAATTGTCATGAATACCGAAATTAAATTGTGATTTTCTGTTTTAAATTGTGACCTTCCAGAAAGGCCGCTGAATACGAATCCGCTGGCCTTTTTGGGAGTAAAATACAGTGAGACATTGAAAGTCTCGATTTTATGCACGAAAAATCGTATTTTTGGGATTTAAATGGAAAATATTGGGTTGGGAGTAAAATAATTGTTATATAAAAGAATTGAACAACGATTTTTCACTTTTTGAGCCACTTTTGAAAAAAATGTCGATTTTCGTGATTTTCAAAGGTCGATATCTCGGTTCCCAATGGAGCTAGGAAAAATCCGTGGTGCCCATCGTGTTTTACTGAAAAAAAATACACAAAACAGGGTTTTCTGCTAAGTTTTAGAATCGTTTTATCGTGCCGTTCGAGGACGTTTTGCCTTAGAATTTTTGATGAAATATTTTTCGTCGGTATAAAATGTTTTTTTCTGTTTATAAAATTAAGTGCGACGTATTCCGACGTATTTTTGTGCGCTGCATATGAATCTACTGGCCTTTTTGTGCGTAAGTCCAGTGGGACATTTGTATCTTCGATTTTATGCACTGAAAACAATTTGCTCTAATGTGAAATCGCATTTTTGGGATTAAAATCTAAAATATTGGGTTTGGAGCAAAATGAACGTCATATTCGTGATCAAGTGGTCGCAATATTTAAATAAAGTGACCTTTTGGGCTTTAACTTTTCGGGGGATAATTATCGAGGGATAACCATTCGGGCGTTATGCCACCCTACCGCTAAAACGAAGAGAGATTGCGGTTCGGGCACAGAAAAAAAAATGCTATGGGATTGTTTTTTTTCGTAACAATATCGAAGACATGTGCGCAATTAAACGAGTCACATTATTATCTGGTCGTTGTCAGTGATCCGTATAGGAAATTCAGGACGATCGTATTGCAGACACAAAAAGTCCTCTATTCGAAAATTTCACGATTAATATGTTGACCCGGCTATGGCGCACTGTGTGACGTTGCGCCCGATGTAGTAAAATAATCGTATCAGCGATAGCCGTAACGATATGCACAAACAAATCCCGAAACTGACACAGCAAAATTATTTCGTATTTTGTGTCACGCAGCTGGCCCATCTGGCATTGTAACATTTCTATATCGCATGCATCACGACCAACGTCGCACCGGTGACAACTTGGCGCGGGCTTTTCGTAAGATTTGATTTTTCATGATACAAATAAATTACGGAAATTTTATTTAAAGATAAAATAAAATGATAAACTGGTCGAACGAACAGTATAAAAGTAGCGCCTCGTTCTCCGGGTCATAATTTGTGGATTATGAATTTTTAATACCATCATGGAGCGTATTTATCATAGAAGACCAAAGGTAGATGCGAGCGGACGATGGAAAAGTTTTCTCACCTGCAACAAAAAGATAAATACAAAATGTTATAATTTCATAATGAACCTCGGAGTTGTTAGCGGTCGCGAGCACAATTAGGCGAGAAGTTGATTTAATGCGATCCGATGTCACTGTCACAGCCAACCGGGTGCAACGTGGCGACAGACGAGACAGTAAAATTAATGTCGTTTCGTAGCGGAGGATGTGAGTAACTTTCCACCCTGTCACCGAGGTTCCGCGGTTACCTTTGTTCCATACCCCCATCTAAACGTATAATAATTCAGCCGTCCAGAAGCTGAACGGCTTCGTTCTAGAGGATATAATAGGTCGGTCATTTAAGCTCAATTTCCTCGCTTCCCGATATTTTAACGCCCTCGAAACATCATGCGAAATTAAGATAGCAATACTTTCGTTTTTTTATTTTTGAAGTGAAACTTCTTTAGGGACGTTTTGCATTTTCGGGGTGGAATGAGTCGCGTTACTGGCACACCGGTAACGCGTTACCAATTACGCGTTACACCGACTTTACAGTAGAGTAAGGTAATGTGTTATATGTTGCGCGTTACGCACATTTCACAGTACAGTAAGAAAAATTAGCACAACCCATGAATTATGGTCGCAGTTTTTTTTTCTATATTTTGCTATTGACAATTTTCATCCACTGATTGAATTTTCAAGCGTACAATTCCATAAAAAAAATTAATAAATAATAAAGCTCGCATAGAATTTGTTACTAGGCACGTCTCGATAGATGACGCAGTTTCCTCACAAATATTTGGAACAAATGCAAAGTAAAATGCGTTTATTTATTTTACACAATAAAAAGACGGAGGGACTAAGCATATAGGCTAAAAATATAATATCGACGAAAAAAAAGAACACGCAGATACTAAAGAAATTTCGCTTCAACCGCACGTAAAGGTTGCACGCACACTTTATTTTCCAAATCTCCGTTCCATCAATTTTTTTTCCCCCGATTTCTCTAGTCCGCGATTCGCCTGCGACGATCGTATCGGGAGGAATACTTTCATCTCGTTCGCACGAAATCGTTTGAATTACTGTATCGTGCAAGATATAGTGCTACGGTATGTTACAGCCGGAGGATAGGAACGGCTGATTCATTGGCACCGGTTCGGGTCACGAGTGACTTCGAACGAACCGCCTCGTTTATTCCACGCGACGATTATTCCAGTCGATAAATTCCGGGGGCGTCGGTCACGTGATTCTTGCGCATTCCTTACAACCCTCTTCCTTGCCGATCTACAACACTGTAACATATATCTGACTGCGTACATATTATGTGTCTCTCTATGTACGTATATATACATAAATTTACAGCGGTAAATAGACCGTGGATGTGGGAGGGCAGCATAGCGTTGACTCCGTAGCGGGTGTCATTAAAAGTTTGGAATCCGATGTCCTCGACTGCGCCGTTGCCGTTCGCTCTTCGGTACTTATTATCTCCCTGGTGGCAGCGACAAGAGCACGGTACACAAGTCGTAGTCTCTTGCCTCTACTTTTGCGAGGTTCGCTTTACATCGCTCCTCCATCTGCCCTTTGCTTGCTCCGAATAATATCGGATTCTCCAACGTCCTCCTCTTCTGTGGAGACTGCGCTATTTCTTCGGCGAGAAAGACGGGGAGTTTCGCAAAATTATGATGAAAATTCATCAAGGGGTAACGGGGGCGAATATTGCCGGATTTTGCGTCTTGCCGGATTTCTTGATCGATCTTTTAACGGGATCAAAGATATCAAGCGGGACAGCTGGAAGGACTGGATTGTCTTACTGCGCCGGGACGATTGGACGTCTCGCTGGATAGCTTCGATCCCGTTAAGGAGGGAGTCTCGTTGCGTGCTGACTTCGCATAAGTTCGAAAATAATAACAGAAAATTGCAAGTACTTGTTGATGGTGTAAAAATCTGAAAAAAATTATGTATACTAAAGGTACTGAGAAGATTAATTTTGCATAATAATAGTGGCAAAATGTTATTAACAAATTCGTCAAAAAATTAATTGGTTAACAAATTACCCGGCAACAAAACTTTTTTTTAATGAAAATGATTCGTTAATTTTTCTGAATACGTATGAATTTTTTCAGAT
>JAPYZD010002138.1:0-17066 GCA_030522725.1 Ichneumoninae sp. B BG-2022a | reverse complement strand
GTAAATTTAATGTACTGGAACTTGAAATTTGCTGACATTACTCATATTAATTAAACATTAATGTACTTTGCTTGTAAAATAAAAATACCAGATATTAAAGTTACAAATCTTTTACTGCAAAATTTACAAAAATGTTCATGAAAAATACAAATTTTATTGTAAAATTGCAACGCACATGTGTTTGAAATTTCAGAAGCGGTTTATGTAAAAAAGCTTCGAATACTGTTCATTAATTTTCAAACAAAATTTGTTTACAGCGAGTTTGACGTTGGATTGCCTGTTGAGAATTTGTTGACATTTTTATTATTATTATTATTATTATAAAAAATGTAGAATTTTGGTCAGTTAAAGATTGACTTTGTAGTGAGAAAATATGTGGAGAACAGAAAAGAGAGACCAGGCCGAGCCGTTTACGATGCGGACTATGATAAAGCGTCGACAAAAAATAAAAATAACTAAAAAAAACCTAGTAAAAAAAACAACAGATATTTAGAAGCTGTTTAATATGCTATGGTGACAGTGTGGCGTGTGCTTAGCTGGCGCAACCCACGTCTCCGTGGGGTCGTCCCGGTCCTGGCGGACTTCCATGGAGGGATCCAAAGTTGCTGGGAGTGCGATTCATGGAGTCTATGGTAGGCACAGCATAACGTCTACACTCGCCTCTTATCGTTGGTTATAATTGCCTATCACCGGCCAAAAATATGTAAAACGTTGTGTAGAAACGGTCCCGAGATTAGTGCTTGGCGGTTCGCAAATTGAATGAGAAAATTCTCTCGTTCAAAGCACGCGTGCACCATTAGCAGCGAATCATCGGCAAAGCTTCGTTGCGAATTAATTAGCACAGTTGGCCGATTTATCATTAGCTAAAATGGAAATGGAAAACAACGAATAAGAGTGGAAGGAACAAGAAAAAAGCTCTTCCGCTAATGCGACCAACTATGGTAATTAGTTGGATAAAAACTACTTTAATATTCATTGCTTTCTCGCGGAGCACCTCGATTCTGAAACAGCCGTGTGTTTTTCATGTCGTCGCTTTTCAGTTTACACGACCATTAGAAACACACTGAATCGCTAAGCTTCGAAACGACGAGTCATCCGAGCCAAGCGTTTCCGCGCTTCAGTCATCTTTATTCAATTAATTCGACTAATTTGCAATCCGTATTGGGTCGTACTGTTTGCGGGGTGCGTTCTGTCGTGGACCATCACAACAAACGCTCAGTTAGAATAATTGGATCCCGATATTACATATACATAGAGTTCTCCGCCCCTCCGTTTCGTGTGATCCGGTTCTTGTTCAATCCCTTCATTTGCGTTTCCGTTTGCCGGTATAAATTTTAAACTCCAATTTATCGTTTGGCTTAATCCCCGCGAACAGAAAGGCGGCAAAGGATTCGTTGATGCAAATCGGCTGTACACAGTTACCCACCCCCGGCGGTCGACCGGCCGGAGGGGAGGGGGGGGGGGGGGTGGAGGGGGAAAGATTTTCTTTGCGATTTTTGCACCTCTCGCGAACTCATTTTCACTTGGCTCGGATTTATAGCTCGACGATTTACGAGTTTTCTGTTGTTTCTCACGATATAATAAGAAACCTCCAACCCTTGCACGCCCCGCGCTCTCCCGGCTTGCTTAACTATCCGGATAACTAGATACGCCACCGGTGGTTTTGTGATTAATGGCCATCAAGCAACGTAATGCTACTCGAGTGACTGGCATGAGCGCGAATATTTTTACCTCAGACTCACCGTGACCATTTATGAAATTCAATATAAAGCTTACGACGCCAAGGAATGAAAACAGTTATTTTCTCGATGATAAATTGATAAATTGATAACTCGTCTGTCGAGATGAAATTGGTGATTTCTTTTAGGTTTCAGGGCAAAACCGTAAAACGTGGAAATGTCAAACATTTTGTTTTCATGCCTCAGGGTAATTTCATGAAATGGAATATTTGGAAATTTAATGATGACATTTTATTGAGATTTAAGTTCCCGATAATTTTTTTTCTTAATTGAGCTTAAAACAAAAAAGTAACTCATTACAAAATGCCCAATGAATTTCATTCTCATAAAAGTATGCTCGCATCTATTAAAATAAAAGTATTGTTTATTATTATTCATTTAGTTCAAAACGTAACTTCATGCGCAAAAAAAAGTCGTGTAATTAATTATTTTTATTATTACTATAGCCAACCGAACTTGTAACGGGTGGAAATTAATGTGACAATATCCGCATTCCGATGACAATATCCGATTTGCGTAAAATTGAACAAAAATAATTATTTTCTGTATCAGAAAGAATAACAGCAAGAATTGTCCAATTCCGGTAATTGGACTGATAGCAATCGAAGTCTGCTATATTGATTAAAAATATTTTGTTCCCTATCAAAAAGAATAATTGCCGGAATTATCCGATTCCGGTAATTGGATCGGAAATGCGATAGCGATCGAGGCCACAATGAGGTGTTCCGGCACCTTCGAAATACATTTCGCAACCACCTTCGGAACGCGAAGCGCCCGACGGTACCGCGAACCGCACGACGGAACTGCGTTCGGAAGTGCACCGCTGCATTGGATAGCAAAGAGCACCGTACATTTACGTGCGCACACATAGAAAGTCCGAGTTTCAAAAGTCGAGATTACTTTTCTGACTGCTAACGTCGTGTGTAGGGCTGGACGAGCGGTTCTCTGATCGCGAGACTTCGAGGAGGCAGACCGGAAATCGACCCGGTAGCGCCGCATGATACTAATAAATTGTTCGACGACAATTCTACACCTGGTACGTACACGTGTCAATAGTGAGGAAAAATAAATATGAAAATAAAAAATAACGCCGTTCGTGCAGAAAGAGATTTTCATTCGTTTCCGCGTCTCGGCGTTTCACGGGCGATTGACGTGTCATCCGTCAGACATTTTTTATTTTGCCCGCCCTCTGTGTACCCGAGGGAAGAAACGTTCGCTTTAATTTCGGCAGGTTTGGGTCCGGATGCGCGTCCGGAGGAACCAGCCGGAGATCGGGAACATCAGAGCAGCCGGAAGAGCGATTACAGGGAAGAAGTTCAGGTGTACAAATTGACGGGTGGCGTCGAATTGGTGCCGTTGCTAATGAGCGGACGTTACAATCACTCGCATCCTCACAGTACCCGATACATCGCTACAGACGCTACTCGGCCTGGATACACGATAGACAGGTACGCGATGAAACTCTTTTTGCTGCAAATATATCAATGCGCAATATTTGAATGCCCTCGGATGTAAAATGTTAAAGTCAGTGAGGACGCGCTAATGGCGGATCCTCAAGATGTCGAGACAACCCCGTATTTCCGGCCGACTTGAACTCGGTCGGCAACAGAAACTGCAATTGATTTCTTTCAAGGGTGCTGATCATTTCCGGTCGGAAGCAAATTCTTACGTGACGCGAATATCAATTGAGCTTCATTTAATATTTTGCTTTTCGTTGTCCGAGGTCATCGTCATTAAAAAAGTTAATCACTGTTTTTATTACTGATTGCGTTATTTCGCACGTTCTTAAACGAATTAATATAAAATTCACCGTAGTTTCCAGAAAAAAAATAAGATAAATAGAAGGAAATAAAAATGAATCGTTTTTCGCTCGAAGCACTGTTTAATTCAAGGCTCATCAGCATACATCGTCGAAATAATTAGTTTTACGAACCTTTTTATCGTTCTACCGGTTAATAACTTTGATCGTTAGACTTTGAAGTGAGTCTCGTCGAGTTTGCGTATTGCGATGAAAGAATACGAAAGGTGGTTCGAGAACGAGAAATAGATTGTTGATCTTGGAGATTGAAACTTGGAGAAAATTTTACCTGAGATGTTAGCTGGGGGAAACGACGCTTCGGTATAGTGTACTTAAAACCAACTAATATAATCGCGACTGTAAGTTGCTCTGTATCGTTGATACGCTTGGCGGAGTACTGTTTCCAAAGTAGCTTAGCATTGAGTGCCCATCTCCTCGTCATCGTTAACTTCCCGGTTGTATAACTTGTTCGGGGACGAACGGGAAAACTGAAAGTGGATTTGCCGTAACGTGTTTTGCTGAAACAACCTTCATTCGTGGCTGTCTCTCGAGTGTGCGTTAACATTGAGAAACCTTGAAGATTCTCACGGTGATACTTGAAACTTCAATCGACTTAAGTCCGCAGCCGTGTGTAATCATTCGTATCAACAAATGAAATTCATTTACATGCAGTCGTACATATTAACACACTGCCTTTGAGCGACTCCGAAGTCAGATTCACTCTAATGTAATGCAAAGAGACTGACTTTGTAGAGAAGGTACGTAATTTGGCTCAGTATGTTATGGATCTATGCGGTATTCGAGTAAAATGTTGTGCAAAAACACAGTTATCCTGATAAACATTTCAGCCGTGTGAGAATCGTGTGAGTATTCGTGTGAGTATCCGAGTGAGGATCCGTGTGAGTATCCGTGTGATTACCCGTGTGAGTAGGGTAGAGCGGGGCAAAATGGGGCAACGGGGCAATACGGGGTTTTTGGGCAAAACGTCATTTTCCAATAATTTTTGGATGCCCGAATTCGCCCTATCGGATATATCAGGCTTTTCTGCCCATTTTTGCCTCCTTGTCCGATCCAAAAATGATTGGAAAATGACGTTTTGCCCCGTTGCCCCATTTTGCCTCGCTTTCCCCTATATTGGTAAATATGCCACTTGAAAATAATGGCGGAGGTTTTAATTCGATATTTCGACATTTTTTTAAAAAGTGCCGTTTTGCAAAATTTAACATAGGATTCCATAGGATTTTAAAATAAAAAAAAATACAAATTGCATGTATTTTGTGCAGAAATAGGCCGCACCATAACTACAGCATTTGTCATAATCTATTGTCAACAACAAATTGTCAACAAATTGTCAACAATAACATAAACAATCGAATCTAGCGTGGGGCGTGAAGCGCCCGATCGCTAGTTGATTGCAGAATATATTTTTTGATATACTTTATTTCCGTCTGCGCTGATTAATAATGAGAGGGACTTGGTCCTTCGAGGATTCTATCCCAGGTCAATTATTCCAAGTTCCTTCTGGGCCGACGACACTTTTTCACTCGGAATAAGAAGAAAAAAAAACCACTATCTTCTCCCAACGCATAGAAATGCCGAAACCGTCCGGTCGAGATCGAGACGAGCTTGCGCAGCCGAAGAGGCATACGTCACCGTCGGTCGTTGCTTCCGATACGGTACTAATTCTAGTTTACTGCCCGATAAAACTGTGCACATAAGCAAGCGGTCATTACTGGAACGTGAGGGCCGGACTGTACGGTATGCGACCGAGGTTCACGTGGCCGAGAGCGCGAGGAGACGTAGCCGGCTGACGTGTAATGAGACACTTTGATAGCGTTTAATGGAATACACCATGAAGCCGCTCCGGTTCACCGTAGTTTGGACTAACGGCCCCTGTGCTCGGTCGAGGCGTAACGTTGTTTATGGATACGGTCGGACACTATCCGAGCGAACGGTACGCGCTGGACCGATCTAATTAATCATCCATGTAGTCTCGGAGCCAATTCAACGCAGAGCACACACATGCCGGCACAATCGACTGTAAGAGCGTAGTTGTGCTGGACAAAAGCCCAACAGCGCATTGGTGCGATGAAAAAAAATTATATACATAACATATTGTATGAATACATAAATATATGTCATAGCCATCGATAATAATCGGATTAAGGTGGTGAACACCGAACTCAATCATACAGCATAGTATCGTTGCTTCAGTCTAATTCCTCGGCTCATTCGCTTAGCCAATGAATTTGATAATATCGAAGAATTGTTTCGCATCCCACGCTTCGGATTTTGAAACACGCTGTTGCCGCGCCCGCGACTGTAGACTGTAAAAGTAAATTGTAACTTTAATGTACCAGAACTTGAAATTTCTTTACATTAATTGAAGATTAATATTTTCGTAAGATTATAATAGCAAATATTAATATTACAAATCTTTTTGCCGGAAATTTGATAACATTTTTACTGAATTTACAAATGTTTGTTGGAGGATTGCAATGCACGCTTAAGACTTTGGAAAACATTTATGTAAAAAAGCTTCGTGGATTTTCAAACAAGGATTTTTTCGGTGTAGCATTTAGGATTGTTGCCGGGCTTGTTAGTGATATTTCAAATTTCGGGTTTTTGAGTCGGGACTCAAAACTGTTATATAGACGAGCATGTAAATTTTTTGGGTTATATAAAAAAAGGACTTGTCCCGTACACACTAATTAATTAATTAACACGGTCCGGTCCATTTATCGTTGATTTGGGCGCTAAGCGAGGTGGGCCATATTTGCCACTTCTACCCTACGTATCGACGGAATGACCGGGAGGAAACACGACGAGAGTTTTCGTGTCATAATAATGAGTATTTATATGCTTCGACATTTTTTTATTTTTATTTTTACAAGTAATTCATCACTATGTCGTGTACCGCGTGTAACACTTGTGTACCCATGAATTCGCTTTAACGCGGCCCGTTCATCCCCGATAATGAATGTTTACATAGTATCGAGATAATTTAATTAATTTCAAACAACGACGCGGACGATTCGCACGAACGAACAGTTAATTTACATCGTTCCGTTCTCTTGCATTACAGTTTGCGGACTCTGAACGTTGGCAACCGGGACCACATCGCCGCACTGGCCGAGCAGATACGCCGAAAGCGTGAGCTACTTCTGGTGAGTTATCCGATGACGTTTCGAGTGTGTTGAAAAAAAGGATAAATGATATATCAATATATTGTAATTTTCATAACCACTTTATTTTTATTCGTCAATTTTTATTATTACGATTTTGCAAAATTCCGTCGATGGCGATGTTTTTTGCAGGAGGAAAGAAGAATGGAGCAGGAAAACTGCCGACGGCACTTCGACACGTGGAGAAGATTGTGGGGAAGACCGGGACACGGCGCTCCCCTTGAACACGCACAGAGGAACGATCTTTACGATATCCTTTATCGAAGCGCGATTTATTGATAGCCGAAATGAGAAACACCCTTTTGGACAAATTAAATGCCCAATGAGAATATTTTTCAGTGGAAGGGTTGTTAAAACAAAAATGACGCATGATAAAGTCCATTGAAACATTGACGGTCAAGGTCTTTCTCATGTTGTCGTTACAATTAAAAGAAGGATTTGCACATTTTTCTTTATTTCGAACAAATGTACTTTCTGATTTTTAAATGTAAAAAGGCGGCAATCGTTGTGATCTATATCAACGCAAGTAACTCTCCAACCGAGTCGAATCGGAGATCACTACGAGCTCGGAAAAGACTTTATTACACTTGGTGCGAAAATAGTAATTTTATGCACGCGTACACAGAGAAAAAAAATCAATTCATTCCATGAAATGTGCGCTTACGAGCGGCAAAAGAAAAGTTTGGTGGAATGACTGGGTGGGAAAATAGACATATCCAACTCTCGTGTCGTTGACGTTGTCGGTTTCGTTGTCTGCGTTTTTTTTATCGACAGCGCATGTCGAAAATCTCATGCCAATATGGGAATAAATAAAATGAAAAAAGGACATCCGTTTAAAAAATTTCAACTGAATGTACTTTGCGACTTTTCGTTTGTAAAAAGCTACAATCGTTGTGATCCATGCACTGATAAAAAGAAATTGTTGGATTAACCGAGGCGCGATGACATACGTTCGAAGGTGTTATTTGGTCGGTGAAACAAAAATGTTTGACAAACCAATCCTCTATTTCTACTAAACACACTGAGAAAAATAAATGGTGGAATGAAGCAAATGGGCGGTGACATACGTTCGAAGGTGTATTTTGTTGGTACAACAAAAATGTTAGTTTCAGTCGAAAATAAAAAAAAAATTGAAGCAAATAATCGTTTAACAAAACAATGCTTTATTTGTATCAAGCAAATAACAGCTTTGAACGTATGTAACCGCGACTTTTGGTTAAACCAACAAATTTTTTTTCTCAGTGCAAATAACGTCTTCTAAAGCATATCACCGAGACTATTGGTTAAAAGCCATCCATTTTTTTAGTTATCAACGCGAGTGATTTTCCATCCGAGGTATTTCGTGTCGAATCCGAGATCGTCACGACCGCGGAAATTACTTACTCGCGAATCCGTACAGCCACACCTCTCGACGATATGCTGTCGTCTCTGTTCCAGAAATAATTAATATTCTCAAACTGCATCGTCCCTCGGATACGATGGCTGACTTGGAAAATTGATATATCCAACTCTCGTCTCATCGACGTTGTCGGTTTCGTTGTCTCTCGACAGCGGATAGTCGAGAATCTCATGCCAATATGGAAATAAATCGGTCGAAGAATATTCAAAGGGAAGATGTCTTTGCAATCGCATCGACGTGCACAATCAACATCCAGCTTTGCAACTTGGATAGAGTGACTTTTATATCAACCGGAAATCGAAAAAAAACACCCGAATGAAAACTCTTTTATCTCGTATAAATAAAATACAATGCAATGCAATGTCGTACGGTACACTTTAATAACCAATGATATAGCCACGCGATGGTATATGGTGATATAGCCACGCGAGTGATATGGCCATCCTTAAGGTAAACGGCCCAGCTGCCGCTGCTGTCCCAGTTGCCGCCATTAATCGCGATTTATACTAATAATAAATACAGTATACGTTAAATACAAACGACATTGACGGCACGTTGAAGAGCGGTTTACTTTTGATTAATGCCGCGATACGTATATTTTTAATGAAATATTCCCATTAACAATTGAAGATGGCGGAAACTGGGCCGTTCACCTTAATACCTTTTAACGTAAAAAACTAATGGCGCTATCGTTCGCTCGGTTTTTAGTATATGTGGATACAATATTATTGCACCTAAAATTATAAAATTATATGTGCAAGGGTTAGTACGTTATGCCACGTGGCCATGTGCCCCATAATTTCCGGGTTAAATGGCCAGTAAAATCATTTTCTTTTTAGTTTTGCATCTGAAACATTTGACGGAGGTAATTTTCACGGTTTAAAAAATCATTGCCATTTCAGCTCGACTTAGCCTATGTGTTATCCGGAGGGAGCTTTGAAATGGAAGCGAACATTAATATTCAGAGTCTTGTAGGGCGAGCGGGAGAGCGGAGAGACGAATTTGAAACAGCTAAGACATATGGTAATCGATACGCGAACTCTACCGTACAATATATATACATATATATATATATATATATATATATATATATATATATATACATATATATATAGATCGATAAGATTCCCGAGGGAGGGAGGCCCGTCTTTGCAAACGCAGATTCCATCGGGCCTCGACCGGGGTCAGTGTTGTCAATTTGCATAATAATCCGTAACGTACGATTCCCGGATGAGCGGTAGCTTCAATCCCAGGGTGAGACAGACGTCTTATCGTTGAACCCCACTGTTTTCAATACGCGAGCTTTGATTCGATCGTTATTAAATTATTAAATTTCAAATGTAATATTTATTAATCCGCCGTTGTATAGCGCAATGTGTTCACGTACGACGGATCGTTACACAGCGAACGGTCATTAAAATTGATTGATTTCGATGCTCGGGATTGTTCGTATAAGAGCTCGCAATCAACGATAAATTTTTAATCAGATGAAAAGCGAGTGCACGGCTAGGCAGGCGAGGCATAATCGGTTTGCACAATAGGGCGGACTTTTTTTTTGTCACGACTCGTTGATCTATCTAACTATTTAAATAGTTTGCTTCCTCACGGAGGAAGCTTTGATTTTCATGAAAAAATATTTTGTTTCGAGATTTTTATGAAAACGTGTTTAGAATGTTGCTAAAGATCGGAAAATCATATTTAGTAAAAAATGTCTGGATTTGTGTGTGTTTGTGTCGCAGATCCCAAAAATTGAAACTTTTGTAACTTTCTGAGTAGACATTTTTGAGCATTACACAGGGATCTGATCGGGTTCGGAGGAGCCCTGACGAAGTCCTGCAAGGCCTTTTCAGGACCGTCTCAGGCCCCGATGTAACGCTCGTAAATTTCTACTCCGGCTGAGAACGGCTTGAGTTATGGAGCTGCAAATTTTAAGGGAGGTCGAGGCGTCAATTCTCAATGTTTGGTGAAATTTCTAGCAAAATGCTTTGAGTCATAAAAAACGTATGCGGTTCTGAACTTTGCTAAAAATGTTCGTTTAAAAATACAAAAAATCACTAGCAGTCGTAAAGTTGCATACGGTAAAAAAATAAACACTTTACTTTTCCCATGAGCGAAATATCTATTAAATGTTTTTTATGTTGGCATTGAAAGTTCAAGCAATCACGCTGGAATAATTTTTATTGGACGTTGAATAATATTTGTTTATTTACAATGCAGTCAACAGGAAGTTTGATCGTAAGAAAAGAAACAAGGGGAATAAACACGTTTCTTTTTACATGAGCGAATTATCTATAAAAAAAACAATAATAACATAACGCCGATACCTTGCTCTCAAATGCAACCGGCAACAGATCCAGCATTCGCGATGGAATAATTATTATTCCACGTCGAGTAATTTATATACACGTGCAACCCACTCAATAGGGTGTTTCGTTGCAACAGAACGATCAAGGGGAATAAACACGTTTATTTTTACATGAGCAAAATATCTATAAAAAAAACATGACGCGATACCGTTCTCTCATTGGATAATGTTAGGGGCAAAAGATCCGGCGTCCGCGCTGAAATAATGTTTAGTTCACATCGACTAATTTGTGTACCCGCGCAATCAACTCAATAAGGACCCACTCGTTGCAATAAAACAAACAAGGGGAATAAACAGGTCTATTTTTACATGAGTGAAATATCAATAAGTTTTTTTTTTAATGACTCGATACCGTGGTCTCATTGCATAATGTCAGCGGCACAAGATCCAGCATCCGCTATGGAATAATTATTACTCCCCGTCGAATAATTTATGTACCCGCGCAATCCACTCAATAGGGACCCACTCATTGCAATAGAACAAACAAGGGGAATAAACAGGTCTATTTTTACATGAGCGAAATATCTATTAAAAACAAACAAAATTTTAAACACGATGTCGATATTGTGCTTTCGTTGCATAACGTCAGGGGAAAAATATCCAGCATCCGCAGTGAAATAATAAGTATCGCACGCCGAGTAATTTTTGTATCGGCTGTATTAATAATACAGCCGATAAGAAGTTTCATTGCAACGAAACGAATAAGCCGAATAAACACCTTTTTCTTCACATGCGCGAAATATCTATTTAAAAAAACATGACTCCGATATCCTGCCCTCGTTGGATAATGCCAGACGCAAAAGATTCGCCATCCGCCCCGTAACAATTATTATTCCACGCCGAGTAATTTTTTTACGCTTATAATGCCGTCAATGGGAAGTTTTATTGTAACAGAAGAAACAAGCGTGGTCGGGCGCCACTCCGAGATATGACAAAGCACGCTACGCCAAGACAAAGAGATAACCGAAATAGAGTGTTGGATATATTGTGAAGTAGAGTAAACGAGAAAGATAGATAACGGATTTACAGAGACAGCGGTCTAGCGTAGAGTCACAGCAACCATGCGGTTATACATATACATATACATGTACATATTCATATATACATATATATATATTTATATATATACACACACATATATATAAATGCACGTGCCTGTATACATTTGTATATGTATACACAAAAACGACACAGCATCAAGCCGGACCGACCGGCGAGCCCACTCAACCACAGGGGCAATTCTATTGTCCGACCATTGTATCCCGTTACCACTGTCGGCCATCCCACGCGTTTGTACAACGGAGGTGATTCATTTTCCGGGAAAATATCAGTTCCTGTGCAACGCTAAATTTCAAGCTACCTCGGTCCCCCTCGCCGCCCACCCCCGTGGTTTTTCCTCTTTTCGTCCTTGCCTCACCCGCGATAGAAGCGTTAACGTAAAACTGCACGTGGGTGCTGCTGCTCGCTCCTCACCCTTGCATTGTCATGAAACTGGGTCGCGAGCTTAGCGCGGCTGTGCGAGCTCTGTTTCTCTTCTGGTGCCTCGCATCGCGACCCCGTGGCGAACAATTCACCGGGATCCCATTGGCGAAACGAGCGCGAGAGGAAGGGCTGAAAACCGTCGCTGCCTTTCCAGCCCCGGTATCGTGTATCTGATAATTGCCGTGGTTTTGAGTAGGAAAAAAAACGGAAGGCCCGAGCTACGAGACACGGACTGTCGAATTACGGTGGACAATGCACAGTTTCGATATTAGTCGCACGCTGTAATGTAGAGAGAAGTGCTCGGACAATCGGTGACCGTTTCATTCGATGGTAGAGTGGACGGTGGGGCAAAACGACACGGTGAGGTAAAATTCGTTATTGGGTGGGGATGGGGCCATCGATGTTAGGGCACAGTGGGGCAAAACGGGACGGATAATCGGGATAAATCTGTGGGGCAAAATGGGACGTTCTAAAATTATTGGAAAAATGCGTTTTTCAAAACGCAATTTTCCAATTATTTTGGGACGTCCCATTTTGCCCCATCGATGCGTCCCGTTTTGCCCGTCTCTCCCTTATAACGTACACCACTCATTTGGCGATTGGTAACTTTGCGAAACTTTGCGAATAAAGGTATATTATAAGGAAGCGATACACAAATGTCAATTTTTTAGTTTTTTTTACGTCGTGCTTAACTTTTAAGGAAAACGGCTGTCCGATTCTCGTTCGGCGCGAAAAAATACACCAACGTCGCGCTTGACGTTTTGTTCGTACTGATGTTGCATCTGTGATTCGCGCGAAAAAATACATGGAATTATGCGTTCCAATTTTTTTTTTTTTTTTTGAAACACGATTTTTACTCGAATAATCGAAATGATATCGTTTAGCTTTTTCAACCCTGTCGTATCCATCATGTTGTACATTACGTGTCGTAGAACGTGATAGGCACTTGGATTTTTCCGCGATCCCGTCGGGAAGCAAAGATATCGCTGTTTGAAGAAACGCAAAATCACCCATTTTTGCAGTGTCGGCTATAAAAATGCCTGAGAAACTTTGTTCATTAGTCGTCGTTCCAGAACTATAGTTCATGTATTTATTCAAGCCGATCTCGAATCTACCGCTTATTGAATCTATAGATGAATATTGAATACGAAAATTTGCGTCGAATGTGACGTTTGAACTTTTCATGAAATAAGAAATTTTAAAACGGCATGAAATTTAAACACCGTGATCGATTCTTTCCACATTAAAAAGGGATCATCGGGTGACCATATTCCATCTGTGAACACGTTTTTAGCAATATATAGCTAAAAATTGTAAGAGCTGGAGCGCGAACAAATATTTTCGAAGATATAAAAGACCGCGAACACACACACATCCGGACATTTTTTCTAAATGTGATTTTTTGATGATTTGGAAGATTCTGAACGTGTTTTCATTAAAATCTCGATTTTTTTCCCCCCAAAACAAAGCTTCCTCTATGACAAAGTAAACATTATTTAAAAGTAAAACACAGAAATATCTGTATCGAAATAAAAGATCGGTCATAATTCATATGTAATTCAAAAATGATCATATATGATTAATATTGCGATCGTTTATGAATTACATATTAACTTCATATTAACTTCGCCCACGAATCCGTCCATCCAAAATAAAAATATAATCAATACAATCCTACCCGACCATATATCGACACGACCCTGAAGATATCTGCAAGAGACTTAATTTCATGAATTTACAACAGCTGTGTTTTGCATCGCACAAATTTCGCTCGAAAATAAAATCCTCCGAACAATTTTTTTTTCCCAAAGCAGTGAATTGACAGAGACTTGCCAAAAATGAAATTCTACGTAATGCACATAACTTCAGTGTCACATTATAGATTCTACATGAATCATAAGAAATAATGTTGTCCCTGGTAGACTCAAATAGACAAAGTCGGTTCCTGAATAACCGGGACATGTTCGAGAATTGGTGTGATTGGCCTATCCGCCACACATAATCCCGCCGTGACTGCACTGCCTCTATAGAGACACACTATTTTCGGGACACGGACCATCGGCCAATCAATGTCCACAACCATTCGTTCGCGAACTCCAATTTCACTTCTGTTAAAACCAATTTATATTTACCTGCCATATACTATCCGTACACGTGTGGATGTACATATGTGCGCCTGACACTTGTCTATGTACTTTGGTAATTTCTCTTCTGTGCGTTATACAAGCGGTATGTACGTGCGTCGTCTATGTATGCCCGAGGGCATGCCGTGCAAACACTGTGTGCTCGCGGATGCAATAGTTTGGAAATTGGGCTAGTTTGGCGATGCTGGTACATGCAGCGCGGATCGGGGCGATTGGGTGACAACCGTCTGGATGCGGAACGGAGAGAGGAACAGAATGAAATAACGTTGACGACAGACGACGAACGACGAAGACGGAACAAGCCGCTGCGATAACTTTGTGAAATGGAAAGCTATCTCCAGCAGCCTGGACAGTTCATTACCGACTTTGCATGCGGTTGTATTGTGTATATCTATATATATTGTACGTATATATACAAGTCTGAGGGGGACTTAGCCCTCGGCATTGTAGCTCTCCGCACAGTACCTAAGAGGCAAAGCTGTGTAGATGGGTAGACTCAGCTATCGTGCATCCAGCCTCTCCGGGGCTGACTCGAATACGAGAGACACGCGACGGGTAACTCTCCTCGACCAGATATAGGACGTTGAGGCATTTATCAAAAAGTTGCAGACGTCGCGACTGGAGAAAATGTTTCGGAAAAAAGTTTTATTGAGTTGCAATGACACTCCAGTGCTAATGGCTTTGAAAATTCTGGTTTGAAAACCTAATTTTTCGACCGGATGTGACGTCATAGCGAAAATACATCACTTCCGGTTTGAAAACCTCATTTCCCGACCGGAAGTGTCTTCATACGGGAAATACGTCACTTCCGGTTTAAAAATATCATTTTTCGACCGGAAGTACGTCACTTCCGGTTTGAATACGATTTAATGTACCTCAATGAACCGATGCACCGACTGCGACTGTATTTTTAATTATTTTGTACCTAATAATGTTATCTTCGAGCTTCGCCTTTTATTTGACCTCACGCGAACGAATGTTTATCGTTATTAAGTCGATTTTTGTTTTCTTTAATTCGACCAAATCCGGACGAATATTGTGTAGAAAGTGCGGAGGCGCGACTAATGTATATCTTTGTCAAATAAGTAATCTAACGATTTATAATGGATTGAAAAAAATGTCAACACGTCCGGAGCCAGAGAAGCGTAGATAATCTCCTCCGAAGTGAGATAACGAACTAATGTATGTGCATATAATATATATTATACATAATGTAAATAGCCAATGTAATAATAAGTTCAAATACAACCGTAACAGCGAAGAGGCGATGTTTCAAGGCAAAGTAAAGTTTGACGAGTCGAAGTCAGAACGTCGGGATGATTGCGGATCCTCTCATGCGCTACTGTATTCCCCTTGGAGTCTTTGCACGTTCGAGGTTCAACAGAATTTTCGAAGACACTATCTACCTCTCGGATTTAAGTCCGATTTCTTATATACATGCATATTTTACGAAGTTTGGTATTCGTCTTACGAGCGAACGAAGTTTCAGTTGCAAAGCTCGTGAGAAGCTTCGCATTCACTGATATCTCGAATCTGGTCGGGCTTCCATGAGCGCAACTTTCGACCTACATCGCGGGGGCGCAAAACCCCGCCGGTAATAATATTTGTTCGGATCTCCGTCGTCGCGGGGGAACGTTATTCGCGTGTCATCGAGAATTCTTCCCCGTTCCGCAAACGTCGCCGAGACGAATTCGAATTTTCCGAGTCAAGAGATTCCAATTTGCCTCGATCAGGTGCCTTTTCCAATTCGCACACTTCGTCGCCCTGTTGCTCCCCGCCCGCCGCCTCCTCTCTTATCCCAGGTACTGCTATCTCACATGTGCCAAATGTATGTACTATGTGGTACTGTGATGTATGCAAGACTCGTATATTTCGAGAGGTGAGCCTTCGCTCGACTTGGCATCCGTCGGTAATAAAAACCGTAATTCATTTTCATCGATGGTGCTGAGGTCGTCTTAGCAAGACCAAATTGCAAAAATGCCCTCAACCGTCAGATGAGGAGGCTAATAATTAGCGTTCAGCCCAAAATATCGAAGAGCATAAAAAAAAAAAGTTGACAAATGGATTACAGGTTTCGTTACCGACAGAGTCCGGTCGGTAACATAGCGATCTTACCCCAGATTAACAAATTTCCCTAACTTAATTTAAAAGCATAACATTTTTTATTGCGTCCCGATATAATTTCCCTTTTCTTTTATTTTTTATCGTCGGATGCTTGATCAAGGTTTCTTCATCACTGCCAGAGACGAACGATGTTAGGAGACTGGAGAAATTGCTAGTCGAGCTTTATAGTTCGACAAGAAGAATATTACATCATACAACACGTTCATGACGATGAGAAAATGAAAAAGAAAAAATGAAAATTGGGTACATATTTTTGTGTCGATTTTGTCATCGCGAGCACGCGATATATTCGGCTCCCATTCGGCAAGCGGCGTTCGCAACCCCTAATTGACCTGAAATCTAGAGGATCTTGTTTTTCGCACGTGCGGCATTTATGCAGAAGCTATTCGTGACATCGTGTTGTCGATTAGTCCAAACGGTGAGAGTGTGACCGCGTGAGCTTCATGCGTTTAATTACGGTCCGCTTTGAAGCATGTGCGCGCCACCGATGGCCCGCGCATACACCTCTCAGAATAGGCTCGCTCGTAAACATCGGCCGGAATTTGCGTTCGTATCAGATGTGGTCCATCGGCTGTAGCCACATTGACGTTTAGGTATTCCTACAAATTTTCGATCATCCATCCAAGCTCATCAGTATCAGCTGCCAACATCATATTCATAAGTCATACGCTTTGATGAGCACAAAATTTACGGGGTGTCTATGGATACTTAAATTCCCCTTATCGATGCAAAGTAGCGATAGATGGACTCTGTTTCGAGACGATAATAATAATAATAATAATAATAATAATAATAATAATAATAATAATAATAATAATAATAATAATAAT
>JAPYZD010002137.1:0-19615 GCA_030522725.1 Ichneumoninae sp. B BG-2022a | reverse complement strand
AATTAAAAATTAATAATTAAAAATTAATAATTAAAAATTAATAATTAAAAATTAATAATTAAAAATTAATAATTAAAAATAAATATTAATTTTTTTTTTTTTTTTTACCTATGAATACTAAATAATTGTGGACCACGCATTCCCATAAGTTCACGGAATCCACCAAGTGGAACACGACTTGTACCAGTAACAAACTTTTTAAATTAATAATAAAAAAAAAAAAAAACCTTACTTGTAAAAAAGTTGCTAATCTATTTTGATCCATTTCTTCAATAACTTCCCAAAACCATAAAATTTGTGGTGATTTATTATTATAATTATGATATTCTGTATTTGTTCTTAAATCAATTACATCGACAAAAGATAAACCACTTATTAATAATTCAAGTTCCTAAAAAAAAAAAAAAAAATATTAATTTTAAATTTTACTTTATCATCAAAAATTGTTAAAAATTTTGAAGGAATTAATTCATGAAATCCTTCTAAAAATGCTTGAATTTTTTTTTTTAAAACATACTTCTGTTACTGGAATATTACGTCCATTTGGTATAAGGTCAACAACTTGTGTTCTACCAAATTCATCAATATCCGTACTAATATAATTTTAAAAAAAAAAAAAATAAAATTACCTAAATCTTAAATCAAGTCCCAAATCATTTATATTATGAGATAATAACATTTGCAAGCCTTTGTAAAATTCTGGATCTATAGATTCTGCATCTGCAGGTGTTACCATTCTTCCAAGCATATGTTTATAAAAACTACGTGTAAAATATGCTCCTAAATGTTGCCCATCATATATTGCCTGAATTTAAGTAAAAAAACTAGTTTTTCTTACTTTTCCTATTACACGTCCTATGAATTTGAAAAAACAAAGATGCTCAGGATTAACATGTGACAAAGGATTAGGATGATTGAATTCAGATTTTGTACCTTCACGTCTAAAGCAATATTTTCATTTTATTAAATTTCCTTACCTAAATAATGCATAGTCGGGATTAAACATTTCACGTGCTAAAATGCTAAACCATTCACGCGTAAGTCCTCCTGCATCTAAACCTTCTTCACCTTGAAATTGCACTATAAGCTTTCCTTTCATTTCGTCTCCTGAACGTGTGCGTAATTGATGAAAAGAATCCATAAAGACTTGTGTTCGTCTAACATTCAATCTGATAGATTCAAATCGTGAACCTTCTCTTAATTGTTTCAATCTATGTCGAAAATATTGTCTTTTATTATCAAAAGAGATGCACATTGGAGCCATAGATACTAAAGGCTGAAAACCAGTATTCAATGAACTAGGTGATTGTCTTATTAACAAATTTAATATTTTACGATGACGTTCACAAAATGTTAAAACCTCAGAATGTTTTTTGGTTGGTCGTCCTTCTGGATTTAAAAGAATATTTGCTAATTTTTCCGAAAAAGTTTGTTGTAAACGGGAATCTGCTTTCGTATTATAAGTATTTGATATAACACGAGGAACTTCAGATGCTGACATATTTAATTCTGTTGCGACATAAAATTGATGTACAATTAGATAAGCCTCAGATAATGGTAATAACAAATTTATAATTAATGGTGGACTTAAATCAGATTGTTGATTTATATAATAATAACCTGTCATTTCTTCTAAAGATTCATTATTATTATTATTCCATAGACGTTCTTCTTGTTGTTGTTGTTCTTCAATATTTATTGGTGAACTATATAAAAGTGATGATCTCGTTGTATTTTGTTGTGATTTTCGTGATAAAAAATTTGGAAAACTTGCTTCAATCTCTCTTAATAAATAATCTAATAATTTCCATATATTTTGCATACCAATAGATTCAAAAAAATCTGTAAAATTTTTCAGCACATCTTTTTCGTCCTCATTTATTGTTTCATTTTTTTCTTCTTCATTTTTTTCTTCAATTTCTTTTGGTTTTGTATTTGAAACTAAAAAGACTTCTTGTAATGCTAAAGTCAACCTTAATAATAAATTTAACAAATTATCATATTTATCACTTATATGATCCGGTAATAAGAAATCTTGTATACTATCTTGATTATTATTTAATTTATTTTCAAATTTTTTTTTCCCTAAAGATTCACTAATATATGAACGAAGAGAGGTTAATGATTTTCCAACAAATGAAACTAGTGCTTCCATTGATTTTTTTATATGATTTTTTACTATTTCATGATGTTTAGGACTTCTGAAATTAAATAATTTAAAAAAATTTTTTTTTTTTTCACTTACCTGTAAAGACGAGATATAATTTGTGCTAATAACGGTGTTTGATGTCCAGGTGACATTCGCGCAAAATTCCATAAATTCAAACCAGAATCAATATCTTTTGTTGATAAACCCAAAAAGACTTCACAAATTGTTATTGTTCCTTCTGGCGAGACAACTTCAAGAACACGATCTTGAATAGATTTATTGGAATCATCTTTACGTTGTTTACGATTAATTGCTATAGAACAAGAAGAAGAAGAAGAAGAAGGAGGAGGTTGTGCTGATAATCTTTGATCTTCAGTATTCGTTAACTCCATAGATACATTATTATTATTATTATTATTATTATTATTATTGTTGTTAGATGACATATCAATATCGGTATTCTGATTATTTGTAAGTTCGATAGAATTTGTAGTAGGAGCTGTTGCTGAAGCTACATCTTCTTCTGTTGTGGCATTACGATTACTATCTCCACATAATAAAAAATGTAATGCAGATAATAAATGTAATAAATGATTAGAAGATGATTGAAATAATTGAGATTTTGTTAAAATCTGAAATGTATTTAAAAAAAAAAAAAAACATACCATGAGAATATTTATTGGAAATTCAGTAAGTGACTTCTTTCGGTTTACTATTTTTCCATCATGATTATTATTTGTTAATTGATGCGATGCTGAATTTATAAGCCCTATTGAATTACTTCGCTTTTTTTTTCTTCTTCTTAATTCAACTGTTGAAATACTAAAATTCTCTTCATCTTTTTCTGATTCGCCATTTGAATCTGCTGCTCCCGTTGCTGATGAAAAATTTGTAAACTGTACATAGGCAGGATGTTCACTTGGTGTTGCAAAAAACTCTGCAACATGAGGAATCACTTCCAGCAAACTACGCGTATGTTCCAGAGCTCTATAACTTGCAATTGCGACTGCTGCTTGATGATCATTATCAAATAGAAGTGTAGTTGGGATCGTTGTTGCTGTGTATAAACGAGATGGAGGAAAATGTAGAGACTGTAATTGCGATGATGATGCCGGGTATTGTTGAGTATGTAAGTCTTGAGCACTTGCCCAAACAACAACCATTAGAATTTGCAGTAAATGTCGTCGAGTTGTACTATGACAAGCTGCGAGACTGAATAGAAGCTTATGCATATCTCTACGGTAAATTTGACGTTTTAAAAAAAGTAATCGACAGACAGCCAAAACCGCACCCTTAGACATAGGAACACTCAAACTTGCTGCACCTGTACGTTGAGCCAACATTGTTGATGAACCATATAATGCCGATCGTTGTGGTCTTGAAAATGGAGAAGGTCCTGATAATAATCTCGAGAAATTTCCTCGCAGGAAATCAGATGTCACAGACATCTGATTTTCACGATGTCCCCTGGATTCAGCGTCATGTCTTATGTATGGGAAGCCTCTATTAATATCTGTTCCATGCATTAATCGATTTCGTGAATGATAACTTCTTTGACCACCACTCGTAGAAACTTGATCTCGTCCACCACCAGCACTGCTAGGATGTATGTGGACAACTGAGATGTCAATATCTCCCAATATTTCCTCCAATGTTTCAGTTATTATGCGTTGAGAGTAGCTGCCCTGTCCACCATTGCCAGCCGGTATGTTCTGTGGTAGTCCTGTACCCGGTCGAAGAACGAAACTTATTTCTTGTAAAAGCGATGCAGGACTTCTAGTCGCAGGTTGTTGAGTACGAGGCAATGAAAAGTTCATGGCACTAAAGAGTGCGCTGTATATTTCCTGCAAGGATCCTGGAACATCTCCCTGCTGACCCGTCACACGCTCTCTTCTGCCTTGAAGTATATTTCTGCCTGTCCTCCGAAAGTTTCGAGTTGCTACTGCTTGCCCGACAGGTATTTGCCTGTTGATTCTATTTCGAAGAGAATTAGCCTCAGCGACGAGATCTGGTGGCAGATTAGAAAGGTCTTCATCAGTTGCGGTCAATAGTACTTCTTGTCGAAGCAAAGGATCTAGAGATGCTAGAAAAGTGGCATTGTCCAAATCCACGGGCCCTGTCGTATGATTCTGAGATGTCTCAGCTAAAGTTGCGTTAATCATATCACGGATGGATGGAGCAAGTGTGCATAATATTGTGACTGGTATGTTCACGGATGTAGCTTCAACTCTGCATGTGGCAGGTAACGAGTTTGGTCTAATTCTTTCATCATCAACCATATTACTGCTGCTACTTTCTTCTCCCGCGACAGCACCAGTAGGAGCTGCTGCAGCAGTACTATGCTCTTCTGGTATATTTGGGAATGATTGACAAGGTGTTACAGAGCTCGAGTAGTGATCCTCCTCCTCGTGATTGTCCGATGAAATTGGAAATGAACGAGATTCTGCAGAAGCTGCAGCACTCGTGGTTTGTAAACGTTCTTGCGGGTGTTGTCCAGCAGAATCCGGAGCAATAGCTGGCGTTGGAACAATAAGAGATGATACAGAAGCAGTCGAAGGTTCAACTCCCTCCCCCTCCGTAATATTCAATGCTGCCTGAACGAGTTCAACGTCAGGTTGCGCCAATCTTATACCTGAAATGTCAGGACTGGTGTTTGTAGCAGCAAGTACAATGGCTCTCATCTCGTCGCGAATACTTGCATTGAATATTCTTCCTTGATGTATGGTATCAATTTCTAACGCGCCTGCTTGTTGTGATACAATTTCAGTCTGAATATCCTCAGGCAAAGCTTCAAGAAAAGCTATATCAATTCCCATTCCAGTTAGAAGTTGTCTTTGGGTCAATCCAAGAGCAACTGAAAGATTACGAATAACTGAATTTGTGACACTCAGAGGATTCACAATCTCCTCATGTCTAACTGTAATATAAAAGTCATCTAATGTTTCAACGTTGTCAGATGATATATTGTCCTGCTGCTGCTGTTGCTGAACATCTGGTATTAGTACGGGTTGAATTTCATCAATAGGATGAGATGTCGGGGGGGATACTTCAGCTGAAGCTTCCTGATCTGTCATTTCATTAGAAGCGGATGGATCAGGTGGCACTACTTGAAGTTGGAGATCACTTGTTGACTCTTCGATCGTTGGTGGTTGCTCAATAGCAGCTGAAGTCTGATCAACAACAACTTGTGCGCCAGCCTCTGGACTGGACCCTTCATCAGCTTGGTTTTTTGTGATGTTGGGATCATTTTCAGGACCAGCGGGACGTGAGGAGACAATGACTCTTGGCGGTGGCATATAGACTCTCCGTGTAACTGGAGCAGTTGCTAGCCATTCTCGGAAATGCTCCATAACACTTAAAATTGCAGCGCGTTCCTGCCGATCTGCCTCTGCAGATGCTGCTGGAGGGGGCAGTCGAGATGGTGCAGGAGGCGGTGGAGGCTCCGTTCCAGCCTGAGAAGGAGGGGGTGCCACAGTAAGAGCCATTTGCGACCAAGGATCAAACAACAACTGGAATGGGGACATTGCTGAGGCTAGCTGAGGTAACTGGTTAGATGCATCGGAGCTTGAAACAGCCCAACGAGATCTTATGGCTGATTGAGTGGGCTGTCTGACTGCCAGAGGCCTAGTGTCTGAGGAAGGTACTACCACACGATTAACGTTTAAAAGAGAGACTGATTACACACATAGAATACTATCGTATGAATTCTCACGTGATGGTTGCCCTGGTCGTATATCTCTAGGAAATGCAAGTAACGGATGAGATGATGGCAAATCCAAATCGCCTGGAGATGTCCAACCACTCGTGACTTCATCTTGTCGGCCAGCAGCAATAGATGACTGAGAATTAAAAATGGCATGAGCGGTTTTCTGTGCTTGTATTGACTTACATAAGTCACATTTGAGCCTGACTGCGGTACTGGGAGAGTTTGAGTTCCAATTGCATCAGGTTCTGATTGAACGGAGAAGTAAATAGGACCGGTAGTCCCCGGAAATGTTCGATCGTCGTCTTCATCTTCTTCATCTTCGTCCTCATCATCATCTTCGTCGTCCTCCTCATCTTCATCATCAACACCAAATCCCACGGGATTACTGTTTGGTAGAAAATCCTCCAGACGACCGAAGCTTTCAAGTTCATCAGTAGCATCAGCTGCCAAAGTGGGACCATCAGTAGCTGGGCGTCTTCCTTGAGTACCCGTTCCTGATGAAAGGAACGTTGTTCGAGTTGGTGTTGGAGCCAGAAACAGCTCTCCACTTCTTCCTTCTTCGTCTTCACTTTCACGTCCCGGTTCGATATCAAGTGTTAACTCTTCACCATTTCCGTGTATATCACTAGGACCTTGACGTAAGAGACCAGGGGTACTATCGTCATCTTCACCTATTAACAAATGCATGCCTCTAGCAGCTCCTGTCGTGACCGTTACAGTTCCATTGTCAAGTAGATCCGCCTCAGTATCATTGATATGTTCAGGTAACATTGATAGCATAGCGCCAGCATCTTCATCATCGTCACGGATTCTGGGAGCATCCTCTTCTTCATCGAATTCATCATCATCCGACTCAGACTCGCTCGAATGTCTTGGACCATAGTGGCCATTAATTTCTTCAAGTTCCTCTGCTTCATGTGGTAAGGTAAGAGGAAGAGCCTAGTGTAAATAAAATTAATGCTGATTATAATTGATCGATTTACCTCAGTTTCGTCTCCTTCTGTCATATCAGCATCCTCTTCGCTAGAGTCCATGTCTTCATTTTCATCATCATCGTCGTCATCATCTTCATCATCGTCATCGTCCACAGAATCTTGATCTCTTGCAACAAGTTGCATTCGGTGCCTTATTCGAGCAAGGTCATCCGCAGCACGTGGTACGGATTGCAAACTCTGTTGAACTACTGCCGTCGTCGTCGCTGATGGCTCTAAGTGAACAACAGAGGTGCCTTCAGATACAACAGGGTTGGCTTGTTCATTAATTTCAAGTTGTCTATCTTCTATTGGTTTTGCGATGCTTGTCCTTCTCTTTCTTTCAGGTTGAGCAAGAAGAGTCACAACTTCTGCTTCGGTAACTCCGAGAGATAATAATACTTGAGCTGGATCACGTGTCACACACTCCAATGCCCGAACAAGCGCACGACTGAGAGGTTGTGCATCCGTGCCGGATAAATTAACGGCTGCTAACAACATTGCTATAGTATCGCGTATATATATCAATATCTCGAAAGTTATAACAGAACCTCCTCCTCCTCCTCCCCGATAAGCCGTCATGCTTTCAGGCTTAGATAAGTTATATGCGCGGTTTTTACTATTGCTTGTCGTGTTCAAAGGTACACTATTATTGGTGTTATTGTCAATTCCGATTGATTCCTGATCTGATTGTATTGCTGTTATACTTGGTTTGGTTGAGGAATTTCCAGGAAGAGACCTACGACTCTCTTGCATTAGAATTGTGCAGAGAGCTGTAGCTACAGCGTGAACAGCCAATACAAATGTATTCTTTTGTAGCGGATGTAATTGTAAGCATATTTTTGTTATATCACTCATGGGTAATGGTGGAGGAGTAGCAGTAGGAGAATTATTACGTGATTGTTTAAATGCCTCACTGAATGATCCGCATTCACTTGATAAAGTATTTGGACTTCGTGCTTCCAATTCCGAAAGAAAGATGCCAAGCTCAATAATTATAGTTTGCTGAATTACTACAAAACGAAATAATGTGTTCAATTAAAAACTTACTCGGATTAGCAAGGGCTATAGTTCTAAGCATTCTATTAACCATATGCATTAACGCATCATATGTAGGTCTTTGTGCACCGGATATAGCTCCTAATGCTTCTAGTTCAGCTGTCTCATTTACAGGAGCTGTTGTTCTTTCACCTTCAAACCATTCGATTGTTGAAAAGCACTTTGGATTTGCTAAACTCACCAGTTGAGGTACAATGAATCGTAACATGTATCGCAATAAACTTTCATCTTGCAATCGAGATTCACATGATTGCAATGACCATTTGCAATTTGGGCGTTCTATCCATTGAGTAGCTTGAAACGGTACATTGCATATATTATTGTTAAGAAAGACCCAGGAAAAATGCGGATTTGCTGTGCATATATCATCTAACACAAAAAGCAATGTGTCAGGTAATATTGCAAGAGGATACTGTGGTCGTACAGGAGACTGTTTTCCCGAATTGATAGGCTCTGATGATTGACTTAAAATGTCACAAAATGATGGTGTTAACCTTGTATGCGCCTGAATAAAGATTTAATAAAATAAATAATAATAATAATAATAATAATAATAATGATAAATTAAATACATTTATAATTTTTTGATTACCTGTATGCCTAAAAAGACTTGAAGATAATCTAAAATTAATGGAATTATTTTTCCCGCAGAAATATTAATATCTTCTGATTTTAATTGATTACTATTAATTAAAGGAGAAAAATTTTCTTGAATTTTTTCTTCTTCCTCCTCTATAATTTGATTGTCATCACTTTTAAGAGCAAAAAGAACATTTTTGGGTAAAGTTGACCATTGAGATTCTTCTTTAATAAAATAATCAGTCGAAATTGTTTCTTCAATATTTTCATCATCATTATAAATACGTGATACTTCTTCATAACATATACAATAATCTTTAATAATACGTTTAAACAATTCTGGATCTTTACGAAGATATGCATATAATCCTGTAACTAAGGCAGTTAAATTAATGACTCGTTTTTCAATTACAACTTTTGTGTCTCCATTACGTACATTTAATTCACGTTTCGTTCCCTTATAGAATGAAAAATATATACAATTACTACTTACTGAACCATTGAACACTCTTATAAGATCTATTTTTAATCTTGATTCAATTGAACCTGATGATTCACACAGATTATTACATATAGCAGCTAATAATCTTAGAATTCCAGGAAATGATGCTTGTCGAGGTAATTGTAATAATAAACCAAGTCCACCGCCATAAATCTTTGGAAATCCATTACCAGGTTGATAATCTAATAATCTTTTAGCATTTGGAAGTATTGATGTCATTGAAATTAATATTTGATATATTACCTAAAAAAAATTACATTTTTTTATAATAAAAATAAAAAATTATAATTTTTTATAAATATTTATAATTACCATTGCAAGAGAACCATCAAGTCCAGGACAATAATATAAAGTATCAAGACATAAATTAATTAATTGATTTTGTGTATTTGATGATATAAATCTCTTTTTTATAACACCTTCTGAAGCAGGGGTATTAATTATAATATCTTCATTATCTAATTCATATAATCGCATCATTTCTGAAAGTCCCAAAAAACAGCAAGTAATCCATTCTGGAACTTTAAGGTTGTCATTAATAATAGGCTTTGATTCTAAAATAATTAATGGATCATCTTCATCATTTTTCTTTTTTAAATTTTCAACATTTCTACCAAATTTTTTTAAATTTATTGTTTGTATAGCTTGAGTTGCTACAGAATTTTTTAATAGATATGGTCCAGTTGAAGGTTCTATATTCCACTTAAATATTCTTAAATTTAATAAATTTTTTTCTTCATTTTTTTTCTCATCATAAAAAAAATGAGATATATCAATTCCTAGTTTTTTAATAATTAATTCTTCATTAAGTACTAAATTTTTAATTATACTTATTGTCCCAATATCTTCTTTACGTACTTTTAAAAGCATTTCAATAAATTGTATAAAAATATCTAATGCTGAATTGAATGTATTCTGATTTAATAATGTTTTTCTTGCGACAGGTGATCTATGTAATAAATTAATTAAGATACAAAGACAACAATATAAACAATCATGTGTTGATTTTATTGATAATGATATTTTATTATTATTAATTTTTTCTTTATAATTATTATTTTCAATTTTATCATCATTAATTGTTGTTAATAAAATATTTCGATCTTTATCAGATAATTGATTCATATAATTTAAAATTAATTTTAATCTTTCTAATAAGATTTCTGTTGTATATATTGCATTATTTTCTGTGATACCAGCTTCATTGTTAATTTGCGAATTCATATTTTGAATAATTAATTTATTTGATTGTTGTAATTGTGGAGATATAGAAGAAGATTCATCAAATATTATATTATCATTATTATTATTATTATTATTATTATTATTATTATTATTATTAATATTATTATTATAATCATTGTTGTTGTTTTTCAATGATGACACTTCTGCTTCTGGTTCTATTGAAATTTGTAATGAATTAGGTCCTAATAAAACTGGTAATGAAATCATCTTCATTAATGATTCTGCGACAACAATTGGATATGATGAAGCTCTCCATCCTAAATCGATTACAATATCAACAACTAATTGTTGTACATTTATTAAAATTATTTGTGTTTCTTTTATAGACCATGGCGTTGTTACAATATATTTATCATAAATCATATTTTGTGTTGTTGCAGCATTATTATTATTATCATCCATATTTACGTCAGAAGAATTTAACAAGTTTTTTGAACTTGGTCTTTCTGTTGAAATCATTTCTGGTAGATTAGTCGTTGTTGTTGTCGGAAAAACCCAATCAAGACCTCCTGCTACCAAAGCCGTAGACATTTGTAGTTCAACTAAACGAGAAATTGTATCGTAATTACTTTGAGAATTGTTTGTCAATGGTCGTGTATTCTTTTCTTTCCATTCAGCTAACGTTGGGGAATGCTGAGTTCTCCAACCCAATGTTTGATTCTGTCTTGATGATGATTGTGCGTCAAGAAAATGGAAATATACTTTAAGAAGACAATTTACAGCTTTTGATGGAAAATGTTCAAATAATGTATTACTTAGTTTGAAATAAAGGTCGTCCAGATTTCCTTCTTTTTGAGCTCGAAAAATTCCTTCATGCCAGGTCAGCATATGACGTGTTACAGAAGCTTGTAAGGATCTCAATAAAGCAGCGGCATCAAAATCTTTTAGTACATCAGATGGAATAGATTCGGCGGCTATCTCGGGGAGAATGAGGGGTGCGGGAGTTTGTAACGATGAATTTTGAACTGTTGCTACAGCTGCTGGATTTGCTGCTTCGCCGCTTGATGCTCCACTGTCAATTGGAGCAGCAGCAGTAGCGACAGCAGCTGCATCATTTGTTGATGAACTTCCTTCAGGATAATTATTAACAGACGGTTGATTTGATGTTGGAGATGTTTGTACTGGCAAACCTCGCGCTCTGCAGAAGAATGAAAAAAGATTATACGAATTTCATATCTACTTACTTTTGCAAAAACGATGATATTGGCGCATTATATAAGCGTTTCCAGGATGTAACTTTTTCGCAATATGAGACACAACAATGTAAGCAACGTGCTACGACATCACATGTCAATCCCAAAATTTCATTTGAAACGTTTTTTTCGAGATCATCAATGACAGCTGTTAGCCATTGAGTAAAAGATGGATTTGTAACGGATAAAAACTTGGTCATCCCTTCAATGACTTGAGCTTTGGTTATTGTTGCATCCTGGATAAGAACGAGTCTAGCGGTTGTAGCAACCAATAAAGCAAAAGTATAATGAAAACTTCTAAGTACTAAATTAAGTCCTCCTAATTTCACAAACAGATCAACAGTAAGTGTATACAATGATCCATGATTTTTATCATCTACGTGTAATCGATATAGAATATCCATAACTTCTGCAATGTATCTTGCAGTTTGCAAAAGACTCAAATTTGGAAGATGCAATAATTCAGATATTCCTTTACAATTTTCGGGACTTGATGTATTTGACGGTAATGGTATTATGGGAACCCCAGAAAGAAATTCTTGGGCTGAAAAAAAAATAACAAATTAATCCAATTTTTACCTGCAAAAGCAAGATACAGAGCTGTTGCTTCTTGTTCGGGTGTAATTACTGCTTGCTGATATGGTCTTCCACGTTTTGAAGCGACAAGGTTAATCAACTTTGAAGATGTTGCAATAATTAATCTACATTGTACACATGCAGCTCTTGCAGCTTCAAGTATAACTGTTCTATTTCCTATGCCAGAATTGTTTTCATTTTCATCTAATAATGGATTTGGGACACTATAAGCAAACTTTGCTAAAGAAGTCCAAAAAAAACTCGCAGGTTGTACAGCTGGTGAGTCAGTAGGCATAAACTTTTTTGCAGCTCTAACACCCTGATTAAACGATGCATATAATATATTATCATTATAACTAACATTATCATAAAATTAACATTATTATTATAAAAATTCTTAATTTCAATTATTTCTAATTAATACTTATTTTGCCAGTGTCATTTTTCTCTTCAAGAAATAATCAATTATCATGTAATTGTTACTACAACTATCTTTCCTATCATCATAATTTTTATCATTGACTCACTGGATGCTCGTGTGAAGCATGTCGTGTTGAAAGAACCACAGGCGTATCTGGTGATTCGACGATAGAGTGTCTATATAGGAAAAGGAGGAGCTTGGGTAAGATTATGTAGATATGTCTTAGGGCTTTTCTCAAAAGATCAATGAATGCTTGATGCTGATCTTGACGCCAAGAAGAAAGTGTCGTAGAAGTCATAGACATATCTTTATTTGAAGACATTAGAAGATATAGGCTTGTATCCAATTCAACCAGAGCTTTTAGAGTTTCGGCTCTACGCTGATCGCACTCTGTATTTGATAAATCTAATTCTGCTATATTGCTCAAAAACCCAACAGCGCTTGGAAGTGAGTCAAGAGCTGCGAGAACAAAGGAGGGCGTAGTGTGAGTTGGTCCAGGCGTCTCTTGAGCAGTACACAGTATACGCAAAACGCCATTCATAGGATGATGAGGTAACACTCTGAGAAAAAGAGGGGGTAGAGCTGGTGCTGAGACACTTTTAAGGAGAAAAGAAGGACCACCCTCACGAACAAAGACAGAAAACGCGTCGGGAGTAGCAAGTATTGCTTGAAGGAAACGGGCCATATTAGAAAGACAGTCAGGAAGATACCGATTCGAGGGAATGGTTGGGAGCTCCATATCTTCAAGTGTTGCTGGAGAAGAAGAACGATATTCCGCCTCACAAGAAGCTACATCATCTGATGATGCGGGGGTCCAAGGTGGAAGCGACCAAGCAACATTTGCCATGTCAGAAGCGAGTTGGACTGTAGCTTTTGCGACATGAGGCGTTGCATTACGCTGATTTCTACTGGCCTCTGCTAGACGGGACCCAAGAAGAGTCATGATTTCACCGACCCTATCGAAACCGACATAATCCGGCCTCGTGACTATTGCAACAGTGTTGTATAGAGGCTTGTAGTCTAAGCGACCCATTTCCTTATCTCCTGAGCTATGAAGCAACACCGCTGCTAAGCATCCTGGCACAGATTGTAAGGTTTCTTCAATTTGAAAGATGTCTTCTGTAACAGATTCGAGAAAATCTGGTATGACTCGCTGCTGTATCAGAGTGGGTTCTGTTGCTGGATCCTCACTTATTAAATCAGACAAAGCTGTCACCGCTGCTGCATATAAAGCCAGACCATATTGATCAGGACGTTGGTAGATAAGACGACATGCTAGACCACATGCTCCTGAAAACATTTCCGACAACTGTTGTAACTGGGGGGCATTTGGCTCATTTGGATGTAAGTAACTGCTGAGCTCTTTGAGTATGACTCTAACAAGGCAACGTCTGTGAGACACTTCTTCAATTTTTTGTAACATATTTGCTGCTTCGGGAGTGCTTAAATTTCTGAGAGGGCTCATAGAATCCGGTTTCACTTTTTGAGGAAAGAACTGCAGAGCTCGAAGTGATTCACCCTCCAAGACTGGCAAATTTGCGAGTAATGCAACTTCATATTGTAAACGTTGTAACAGTTCTGTAGCTGCATTGGTTAGTCCCGGTGGCGGTGTTGGCGTACAGTCTAGAAGACTCTCAAAAATTCGACAAATTCCTATCGCTGCTGGGACGTAAAGAGGATCCAAAACACGAAAGAAATTCACTAATGCTTGAAATATGGCTGAAAAGCAAAATATACAGAAAAACCATTTAAAATACCGTTATCATTATAAAAAGTTTTTTTAAAATTTTTTTATTATTTGTTTCTTACTTGAATGACACAATGTCCCAAGACTTGTTGAAGTCGAAAGTATTGCCAAATATAATTCCATAAGATTTTCTAATATACGACAACGAAGTCGAGTAATAACTGGTTTATATTCAATATCTTCTTCAGGATCGGTGTTATTAAAATTATGACTACTTGTTGATTCTTCTTTATAATTTTCCCATTGATGATTACTCAAATCTTGATTAATAACAATTTCATAATTTTTTTGAGAATCATTAGATGAGGAGAATTCCTGTGTCCCAGGACACAATAACATTTGAGGTATTGGAGTAGTACTTTGTGCTCCAAGAAATTCAAGAAGAAGAGAAGAAAAAAGCCCATGTGGCGACCCTAGTCCCAATAGATTTGTAGTTGTTCTATGCTGTATTTTTTCTTGAACTATACCAGTCCAGAGATCAAGTATTGAACACTAAGAATGATGATAAGAATAATTATACATACCAGAGATCGGGCGTCTAACAATTGGTGATGTCGTAACATGAGTGCTAAATCGGTTAATAAGGAGGAACATGTTGTTAAGTAGTTTAGGAAATATTGAGAGCTCATACAAAGAATTGCACTTAGCTGATAGAAAATATAAAAAAAAAAAATGACTTACAGCTGCAAGACGTATGCCAACTAAACGTTTTCTACCTAATGGATGAGCATGACTCCACAAAATTCTAATTTTTTGTTTTAATTCTTGCCATTGAGGTTCTAATACCGATGAAGATCCATCAATACTAAATTTTATTGAAATTTGTTTAATTAATGCATAATAAATTGATTCTTGTTTTGATATAAATGTTGGCATATCCATATTGCTTATTTCTTTAAAGCTATGACCACCCAATAAATCAGTAAATAATATCTTTTCATGCACATATTTTTTTGGACTATCATCTTGCATATCTTCAGAACTACCATCAGGTTCGTCGACATTAGATTGTTGAGAAATTGTTGTTGGAATAATCAACTCGACAAAACTTTTACTCAGTGTTTCATCTTTCAAATATGATTGTCCTATATAAAATGCAAGAATACCACCAGGCATTATTGGAATTTCAGACTTGATGTTTTCATTTTCAGATATATTATTGCAACTACTCTCGGAAGATGATATAACTGTTGGTTGAACACTATCAAGGATAGCAACAGGATCCGCGCATAGGAATGGTAGACGAAGTCTCAAATCAGCAGTAAAACGTAATTCAGATTGTTTGCGTGCTTTACTGAAAAGGAGTTTTTCTTTCAATATTCTTACCTTCGAAAACATGAATGAAATAAACAAAGTGCTTGTAAAGAACCAAAAACAATTGCCGAGTTAAAACTATCAAGCAGGCTAACAAGTAATTCAGCAGAATTATAAATAGCCTAATAAATTATTATTTTTTTTTGTTTACTCACTCTGCTACTACAACTTTCTAGAATTGAAAATGTTACATGTAATATTCGTATTATTAGGCGATCTGATACTGGTTCTTTAACAACTTTACGTGATTCATCTTCGAGTTCTGATTAAACAATTATTATTTAATTTGATAAAAATTTTTTCTAAAATAACAATACCTTTAGATATAGTCGCAAATCTTTTATCAATAACATATATTCGTAAATAATCATCAAATAGATTTAATACGGGTGCCCAACAAAGAACATCACCCTTGAAAAAAAAATTAAAATTATTTTAAAACTTACTCTGTCCCAACACCAAAAATTGAAACCCTCTAAAGTCGTCAATAATTCTTGATTATTTTTACATTTTGTAATTGTTTCAATTACCACTCTTTGTGATTCAGGCTGGGTCGCCAAAGAAAGCAGAAAAGTATCGGTTTTAGGCTTTTCAATCTTCATGTCGTCATTATACGACAATGAGACTTTATGAAAAATTTTTTCGTTAATTAATGGACTACCTAAAGGATAGTAGTGTTAATTAGGAAATCAACGGCAACAGTATGAATTAGGTTCAGGAATGTAGGAATATTAATAAAAATTATTCATTTAATTTTCTTTTTTTTCTTTCAATTTTTTCTAATCTAAATAAAAATATGTTTTAAATATACTTTGTATTACCCAGATGATTTTGCTTTTGCTTTTGGACCTAATCAACATTAAACATAAGAATATCATACCCCAATGTGGAGCAGGATTTGGTAGCCATCTCGAAACGTCTAATGATTTATTTATTGCTTCTGGATGTATTTCAAAATTAATTAAAGACTCCTCAATTCTAATTAATATTTTTAAATTAAATAACTCACGTGAAAGATTTATTTAATATTGAATATTTTTCAGGATTTTTTGGTGGATGATCCTAGAAAAAAATTTATAATTTTTTTAAACTTACTTTTGCCCATTTTCTGAGAATATCAAATACTACGTCATCAGGTGCATTTGTCTAAAAATTTAAAATAAATAATATTTATTTTTAATAAAAATTTTTTTTTTAATGATTTTTTTTATTACCTTTATAGATTGAGGTTCTCTATGAAAATGAGATACTTTAAAGCCTAAATGTAATAAGGCAGACCTGAAGATTCTTTCAAAAAATAATCTCACTTAAATTGTACGAGCTTCATAGTTTCTGTTTTTACACGATTCATCAATGACGGTAAAAGGTAATACAATGGAACCGAAGAAAGTTCCTTTGACAAAATATAAATATTCATAAACACACCTCAATCATAGCGGTTAACAATCCTCGCATTTTTGGTTTCATACTCAATGATTTCAAAAGAGGATATGCGATCTCAGATTCAGAACTTAATAATTTCAAGCATCTACTTAAAAATTCCTGATATAAACGTATGAAGATTAACAAGATAAATGCAACCTTGTTATATAATTCTCCAGCAAAGAAAGGTCCGGCGATCCAAATGGAAGAATTGTCGCATTGCTGGCATTTACTTAGATCTACTCAGGGATGTGAATAAAAGTGAGTACTTACCTCGATGCGGCAGCTGAGGAACTTTGTATTTTACTGCAGCGGACTTTGCAAAATTTTCTACGGTGGTATTACGTATACCATCATGAGCACAACTTTCATTTCGCATCGCTTCAGCAGAGGATGCTCTATTCGTAGATAACAAACCAAGCGGCGTTATTGTAAAAGAGTCGCATGCAGTGCATTGAAATGCCAAAGCCGTTTTAGATGCCAGCAATTTGCACTCTGATGCAGATGTGTGCACACGCACAAAACATCGCACATAGAAGTCAACACTAGCGCAAAGTAATGGTACTATGTATCGCTTGTGTTTAGCGGCAGCGCTAAATACTGCATTAATTAATAGCCTGAATCTTGTATATTTCAATCATGCAAACCTTAAGCTCATCTCGTGCATGTAACGTGACTTTGTTGCGTTTCCTCCATACTTATAGAAGCTGACCTCAGGATTATTGCCGCAAAGAATAGGCATATCAGTTGATGTTAAACAGAGCATTCCACCATCAGCCACTGCTACTACTGCTGCATCTAAAAAAGAAGCTACGGAGCCATACGGATCCAAATCTATAACGTCGAAAAGTGTCTGAGCTACCAACGGAGAAGAGCATCCTTGAATGGGGGGGGCAAGCGCGTTAACTGCTGCTGAGGGATTTCCGGGCTTGCTTAGAGAGAAAAAGGCGGACGCATCTACGCCGCCATAACGACAAGCGTGCATCAGATGATTTGCATCGCAGCAAACAGCTGAAAAGAACATCATCTGAGATGATGAATTCATCAGTTTTATACCTCTTAATAAGTCGGGTGACAATTTGTTTTTAGCCCTATTTGATTCAATTGTTTTGACAGCATTAGGATCGACATCTCCTGAAACTACTAGCTCCACCACATCTTTAAGTTCCAAAGCATAACGTATGGATCGCAAACCTTGTGAATGCGATTTTGATTAAGCACTTACCTGTCGCACCAAGCGGTTCAAGAATACGAAGTTTGCTGGACGACACATGTTCGGTGTCATTTTTTTTGCGTTTCTTGGATCTAGCCTCTTCCTCAGCACGTAAGGATGCGAAAACGCGTATTGCTAAGATTGAGAGGTCGCGATTGAAAACCTAATGAGATTACCATTAGGTAGGACTATACCTGTACAGGGTTATAAAAGACGTTGTTTGCGTCCAAAACGCCTCCACCTATGACCGCATCACCTTCCGTTACAAGACCGCCGGCAGCAGGGTCAAGACACGGATCAATGACGGAACTGGGACATATATCATCTCGCAGTGCCGTCATGTGACTAGACTGCTAAAAGGTTTGCCTTGGTGTTGGGTCATACCAAGCTAAATGTCGGTCTTTTCGGAATAGCGTTTTTTTGTGCCATATTCGACTTTCAGAAGCCTTAGCCAAACGAGGCCAATGCAAAACGACCGGGCAATCTAATGTGTTGCTTTAAATTGACGCCATGTCATTAAAAAGAAAATAACTTTCAAGGAAATCCTGAAAAAATGTATAAACTCCCTCCGACATCATTTACTCAATAGAACTTTAGTAAAACCTAAGTTTCAAACTCACTTGGAATCTTTTTATGCATTCACTAATTTAAAACAAGTGACTCGAATTATTGAAATCATTTCAGACAATCTTGCAAATGATGCAATCTCACCATCTGGTGGAAAAAGCTCATCTTATGACATTGTTGATTATTCGAGCGATAAAAATTTGATAAGAATGAGTAATTTCGAAGTTAGTCAACCAAAAAATAAATTTGGGACATATATTAGAGGAACTCCCATATTAGAAAGATATTAACAAATTATACATCAAATTGAATTAGAAATACTGATTACATACTACAGACGAAGTCAAAATCTCAAATTATGAATTTCACTTTTATGCAACATTTAAACAATTTATATATTACAAAGTATTAAGGCATATAAATCATTATTTCATGCAATTATATTATTATTACTTTTTTTAATATCATGATTAATAAAAGTCCCAATTTTGAATTTTTTATTTTAAATTTTTTTTGTTTGGTAGATTGGACTGGGCATATTAAGCATTATTGGTTTTTAGATGTGGATGGTAAAAGAATTTTTTTTTAAAAAATTTTTCTAGGTTTTTTATTTTTAACTTCATATGTATATTCAATTTGTTTAACAATAGAAAAAAGTTGTAATTTTGATTTAAAAATATTATTTATGTTGTCAGATATAAAATTACCTGGTTATTCATATTAATAATTATTTTTAAAAAAATCAGTTTATAAAATCTGATAATATAAAACATTTATTGAATTTCTGTTTACCAGTTGCTTTATTATGGGATGAAGTATAATATTAGGAGAGTTCCCCCCTTATACAATATATTATCTAAACTAATTTTAATTATTTTATAAATTTTTTAGAATAGACATCAAGATTGGGATAATAAAGATACAAAGTTAGAATATATTTATAATATAAAT
>JAPYZD010002136.1:0-17072 GCA_030522725.1 Ichneumoninae sp. B BG-2022a | reverse complement strand
AACTTGAAATTTGCTGACATTACTCATATTAATTAAACATTAATGTACTTTGCTTGTAAAATAAAAATACCAGATATTAAAATTACAAATCTTTTGCTGTAAAATTTACAAAAATGTTCATGAAAAATACAAATTTTATTCTAAAATTGCAACACACATGTGTTTGAAATTTCAGAAACGGTTTATGTAAAAAAGCTTCCAATGCTGTTCATTAATTTCCAAACAAATTTTTTTTACAGTGTATGTATGTGTGTTCAAATCATTTAACGTTCATAATCTGAAAACGGCCCGAGTAGACATTTTCGCGTTACATCGGGCCCTGATGGGGTCCTGATAAGGCCTTATCAGGCCCTTGTCAGGATCCTATCAGCGCCCGATGTAACGCTCGAAAATTTCTACTCGGGGACTTGAGATATCGAGGTGAAATTTATCACATATGTTGAGGGCTCATCGATCCTCATTATTCGTTCCAATTTTTGGCCAAATCTATGCAGTCGTTGAGATTTTACGCGTTTTTGAATCTTTTCAAAAATGTCTGTGCGCGCTCTAGCCCTTACAATTTTTGACATATCGGGCTAAAAACTTGCACATAAATGGACTGTTATCGACCAACGATCGGTATTGAATTTGGGAATAATCGGTTGAACTGTTTAAATTCTATGTCATTTCAAATTTTTAAAATTTCATGCAACTTGTTGTCTCGCCTCATTTTTTCGTATTAAATATTCATCTATGAATTAATAAAGTGTCAGATTCGTGATCAGCGTGATAACATATATGGAATTACAGTCCCGGAGCGACAACTAACGAAAAAGTTTACCGGATATTTTTATAGCCAAAATTTTGCGGTTCAGCGAAGGATATATAGTCAGTGGTCCGTTGTCCAGAGGAAGCTCCGAAGCTTCCACCTGACAACGGACGAGCTATCGTTAAGTTTTATCCGCGCGCGACGAGATTGGCCCAATATAGAAGTGAACATAGTTTGTTGTGGTCGAGCGTGTAAGAGCCCGAGATGATCATGGCAGTGACGCACGTATCGTAATTAAGACCTTTACGCTCGTTTTATGAAGCTTATCGCGGATGGGACGCTGAAGCCGGACAGCGGCTACTGTGCGGGAAGCTTTAACGTCCTCCAGCAAATGGCCCGGAGATTATTACCGTACCTGGTCGGAGGAGCGGACCATGGATTTCTTGAAATCTGAGTATATTGCGTGCGTTGATGTTAAATTCGTCGGAAAATATAGGTGATATAGGTTTATCGGTGACCGCGACTATTTTCACGTGCTTGGACAATGGGCGGATTTGATAGTCACTACTTGGAAGGTATTTCATAAGATGAAACGATCCGAGCGTGTGCGATAATCCCGGGCCATGTGCATCCAGAAAAATAATTTATTTGACGGCCTTCGTTTATTTGATTTAAGTAAAATATTTATTTGATTTAAATAAATATTTATTTAAATTAAGTAAATAGTTACTTAAATGAAATAAATACTTATTTAAATGAAATAAATATTTCACTTAAACCAAATAAACGGTGGCCGTCAAATAAATTTTTTTTATGGGTGTGGCTCACAGCATTCCTTTTTAAATTCTTGTAATTTCACAAGCGTCGATTGTGTACCCAGAAAAAAAGTTTAGTTTTCCGGGTGATATGGCCAGTAAAATTGTTTTCTTTTTATTTTGGCATCTGAAACATTTGAGGGATGTAATTATTGCCTTTCTGTAGTTTATGTAGTCAACACAAAATATGCAACTACATGTTTTGTGCATTCCCTCTATATTTCTCTAGGCCTAATAGACTACCATTGTTACTACAGCCATATCACGCGTACTGTCAGAGTGACAAAGCCGATCACAAATATGTATTTACAGAGTTGCAATTAAATCGCGTATAGAAAATATCGAAAGTTCTGAGTAAATTACTTCAGTTCGATGTTTCTAGAGTTGAATACGACAAAAATTTACAGGTTTATAAAAAAAAGCCAAGCCTTAAATTTTCATTGATTAAAAAATCATGGCCATATCACGTCGACATACCCTAAAAAAGGGCGAACAATGCCCTTTTTTATTTTTTTTGTGGAATAAAAATCAACGATTACTTAAAAATCTGAAAAAATTCATACGTATTCAGAAAAATAAACGAATTATTTTCATAAAAAAAAGTTTTGTTGCCGGATAATTTGTTAACCAATTAATATTTTGATGAATTTGTTAATAACATTTTGCAATTATTATTATGCAAAATTATTCTTCTCAGTATCTTTAGTATACATGATTTTTTCAGATTTTTACACCATCAAGAAGTACTTGCAATTTTCTCTTATTGTTGTCGTGGATACCCAGTGGTCGAGGGTGTTTACTTCGTAATAGTTTCGTGTTGCGAGAGCGATAACATAGTTGAGCGTCCGAATCGATAGGAGGCGTTTCGCAGTCATTAAGGAGTCAATGATGCATGGGTGTAACGTTCTCCGACGGCTCTCCGCGCGTCGGTCACAGTTCAACAGCTAATCATTGTGATGTCTGACACATGTTAATCAGCTCGTGTACAAGCAGCAGTTGCACCGAAATCGCACGGAAGCTCAAACGGGAACCGGTACGACGATCAAATTACTCCCTAAATGTATTCGCGTTGACCGCGACTGAGCTCGCGTGCAATTCCGTTGGTTCTTTGACTGCGAAGTTGTGACGGGCGTACGCGAAACTTATGGACGCACTTGCACTTGCTGGATAGCCCGTTGACTCGCGCTCTTGTGATGTTTCCATTTCGGAATAAACGTGGATCCGCTTCTCCTGTATAAGGCATATTCCCCACGTTAACTTCATATACATACGCCGATTGACGAGATGGTACGTTTGCACAGAGCTTGCGGTGTGTGCCCTTGGTATATGTAACATATGTATACACTGTTATATACACATATGTACGTATTATATACATATTGGTAATTTGTTTGTTTGTCTCAATTACCACGAATCCAGAGGTTCCTCCTAGGGGCCTCTATGCCTGGCTTCGGTAACTATTCCGCTCATATATTCGCCCATATAGTAATATATGGTTTTTTGATGCGCAAGGGTACACCTTACTATATGTAATTTGTATACACTGTTATATACATATATATGCATCTTATATATATTTGGTAATGGGACGCCCTGCTTCCCGGTAGGTATTTCCGCTTTCGGCGACATGGCGAGTCGGCGGAGCGTTCGCCCGAGCATATTCTATCGTCCAGGTTCTCTACCGATCCTATCCTCCAGGTCCTCTACCTATCCTATCCTACAAGTCCTTTACGTATCCTATCGTCGAGGTCCTCTACCTATCCTATCCTCCAGGTCCTCCATCTATCCTATCCTCCAGGTCCTTCACCTATCATATCTTCCAGGTCCTGCACCTATCCTATCCTCCAGATCCTTTACCTAACCTATCCTTCAGGTCCTCTACCTATCCTATCCTTCAGGTCCTCTACCTATCCTATCCTCCAGGTCCTCTACCTAACCTATCCTTCAGGTCCTCTACCTATACTATCCTCCAGGTCCTCCATCTATCTCATCCTCCAGGTCCTCCATCTATCCTATACTCCAGGTCCTCCATCTATCCTATCCTCTAGGTCCTCCACCTATCTCATCTTCCAGGTCCTGCACCTATCCTGTCCTCCAGATCCTCTACCTACCCTATTCTCCAGGTCTTCCACACATCCTATCCTCCAGGTCCTCTATCTATCCTATCCTACAAGTCCTTTACGTATCCTATCCTACAAGTCCTTTACGTATCCTATCCTCCAGGTCCTCTATCTATCCTATCCTCCAGGCCCTGTATCTATCCTATCCTCCAGGTCCTCTATCTATCCTATCAACCAGGTCCTTTACCTATCCTATCCTGCAGGTCCTCTACCTATCCTATCCTCCAGGTCCTCCACCTATCCTATCCTCCAGGTCCTCCACCTATCCTATCCTCCAGGCCCTCTACCTGTACTATCCTCCAGGTCCTTTCCTATCCTCACAAGAATTGATAACTATCTCCTCAACAAAACCCGCAACATCGCTATGCACTATCTTCTTTTGCAGTCAAAGAATCATGTATGCCAAGAATTCAATACATACATAAAAACTACTGTTATCAGTCGTTCAAATCTTTATGTCGTCCCTCACTTATTTGCCGCTTCATTCCGGTGATCTCTTTTTTTCTCATTATTTTTTTTCTTGTTTCAATCAAAGCAGTATTTCCGCAAGACTTGATTCCGTTGTTTTTCTCTGGTTACTTTTTTCATTCTATTTGTTTTTTTTTGTTATACTCGTCGATGCGCAGCGTGGGTTCTTAATCGCGTTAGCGATATGGTTGTGTGTGTGCGGCGGGACGAAAGTAGGGTATCGATAGGGTTTGGCGCGACGACGATGGTATTCGAGATACCCCCGACTAACGAGCGAACGGCGATCAAGCTCGCAGGGATGGGGTGGATATGTGGAGCTATCCCTTTTGAGAGACTCCGTTTTCCTTTTTTCTTCTTTTTTTTCCTCGCCGCTTCTTCCGCAGCTTTTGATACCCGGCACTTCCATCTATACGGCGATCGGTACGTGCGAGATTCCAATTGATGCTCGTTGCCGATCCTCCTCTCTCTCCCGGCTTACCCTTGTGTGTCGTAAAAAGTACGGTTGGCCCGTGGATATATCCTCACGTTCGTGGCTCTGCGGCGTCTCTCACTTCGTTCCTTCTTTACACACGACCTTACGTTTGTTTTCTCACGGCGTTATATTGCTCCCGGTTAACAACCCACCGCATCCTCGATGCAATCAAGCTTCCCCACATGAACCTCGCACCCGACCGTACGAATGAACGAACATTTTAAAAAATCTCATGCGACTTTCCACATTAAACCCGCACCCGACAGCACTTGATGTGCTTGATTGACAAAAATATGGAAAAATGCGTACAACCTTATCCGCCCCTTATTTCAATTGACAATTTTTTTCAGATTTTTGTCCAACCCTCTCTTAGGTCAAATCTCGGATCTAATCCTATTTCCTTCAAATCTCCCGGAACGAAAAATTAAAATTAGCTCCGAGAAGCCTTCCCACATGAACTTCGCACCCGACCGTACGAATGAACGAAAGTTTGAAAAATCTTATGCGATGTGCTTGATTGATAAAAGTCTGGTAAAGTTTTTGTAACGCGGTATTTTTGCCGCGTTCCAATGCATACAACCTTGTCGGTGCCTTGTTTCAATTGCCAATTTTTTTCAGATTTTTGTCCAACCGCCTCTTAGCTCAAATCTCGGATCTAATCCTATTCCCTTCAAAGCTTCGGGACCATCAAATTAAAAGTAGCCCCAACGAGAAGCTTTCCAGATTAAACCCGCACCCGACCGTACTTGATGTGCTTGATTAACAAAAATCTGGAAAAATGCATACAACTTTATCCGTCCCTCATTTCAATAGACAATTTTTTTCAGATTTTTGTCCAACCTCCTCTTAGTTCAAATCTCGGATCTAATCACATTCCCTACAAAGCTACCTTCCCACATGAAACTCGCATCCGACCGTACGAATAAACGAAAGTTTTAAAAATCCCATGCGATGTGCTTGATTGACAAAAATCTGGAAAAATGCATACAACCTTATCCGTTCCTTATGTCAATTGACAATTTTTTTCAGATTTTTGTCCAACCTCCTCTTAGTTCGAATCTCGGATTTATTCACATTCCCTTCAAAGCTACCTTCCCACGTGAAACTCGCCCCCGACCGTACGAATGAACAGCCAAGTTCAAAAAATTCCACGCGATGAGCTCGATTGACAAAAATCTGAAAAAATTCATACAACCTTATCCGTCCCTTATTTCAATTGACAATTTTTGTTCAGATGTTTCTCCAACCTCCTCTTAGCTCAAAACTCGGATCTAATCCTATTCCCTTCAAATCTCCCGCACCAACGAATTCAAACTAACTCCGACGAAACTACTTAACATTTGTCAATAAAAAAAAAAAAATGTCCTCTCCCAGCTTTCTATAACCGCTGAATCGCGCTGAAACGAGCCCGGAATAACTCAGCGCCGTCACCTTCGGGAGGGAAAATCGTGGCCGTTCTTCGGATCCGCTACGATCAGAATCCGCAGAATTCGCAGAGGCCCTCCACGAGTACTTTTTCGTTCTCCGTAATCGCGTTAGCCCGAGCAAATGAGAGACGGTGAGAGGAAGATGCTGTTTGAGATTCGATCGACTAACGAGCGAAGGGCTATCGGCCTCTCGGACCTTCGAGGCTTTTCGCGTGAGGTGTTGGATGCCGGCTCGTAGCTCGCGCCTGCTCTCGCCTCCTCTTCTGCCCCATCCATTTCCCGTTCGACGGATAGATGCGGTGCCTCGTTATCGCTGGATCCACGCCGCCGGCTGCGTCGGCACGGCCTTCGTCACTTCCGCTCAGTTCGAAACGCCGTGTACAGTGTATATAGGCAGGGACGATGATCGCTATATGGAACCGACGTGCAAACCACCTTTACGTGCCAGCTATACGTGCCGATACCAGCTGCCAATTGCCGCGAAACTGATCCTTCCTCTCTTCTTATTGCATCGCGGATCTGTATATCGCGTGGTGCATCATCCGTGCCGCGTTTCTCGGTAACTTCGTAGGTTTATAGGCCGATCGGGGCAAAACGAACCATTTAGAGCGGGGAACGAACACACAGAAAAAAATTTATTTGTCGGCCACCGTTTATTTGGTTTAAGTAAAATATTTATTTGATTTAAATAAGTATTTATTTTAATTGAGTAAATAGTTTCTTAAATGAAGTAAATATTTATTGAAATGAAATAAATATTTTACTTAAACTAAATAAACGGTGGCTGTCAAATAAATTATTTTTCTGGGTGAAAAAGTAAACGACCCGAGTAGAACAATGGATCAGGCTGGGATATGGCCTAAACTAGAACTGCCGGAAAGTAACCCCCGGCCCGGACTTGGCGGACCGACATGGCCCCAATTACGCGTGTAACGGTACTTCCTACGTCGCACGTTAGGAAGTGTTTAATAAACAATTACATATCGACATTTGTAAACATAGAAGCCTTTATACACGAATAAGCGTCTGTTTGATTTCCCCAATGTTGCCTACACCCAGAAAAACGTTTATTCCAACCAAAGAAAATTTATTAGGGACGAAGAAAAATGTTTATTTGGTTCATAACCTAATAGAGCATTTATTAAATTCTAATATATTTATTTATTTTTTTTATTAATGTTCCGTTCCAGGTATACCCCTTAGGGGTTTTTTCAATGATTCGATTTCTTTGTGCCGAATAAGCATTTATTTTTAAGTACAAATCAATAAATTGTTACATCGAATAATTTTGTTTACTGAAAGTAAAGAAAATCCGGTGTTTGAATCTAATAAAAATTTTGTTAAGGCAACGAAACATCTCTTTTATCTTAATAAACGTTATTTGAAAATCGAAATTTATTTGATTTTAATAAATCTTTTTTCTGGGTGTAGTCTGGTAGTCTGATTGCATTTCTACTCGCTATATGGCTCTGGCCTGTTCAAGGTAGCAGATAAAAATTCTTTAAAAAATGTTGTATGACAATTATAAATGCCTGTTTAAGCGATCTGGCAATTCGAATGAAATTCATATCAGGGCCGGATCCGGCGATATCCAAGATAACACATCCGGTGTGCACTAGTGCAGCCAGCAATGGCCCAGTTTAGGTGCAAAATCCGGCAAATCTGATGTCTCTTGCCTTATTGGTACCAGAATTGGTGCATATCAGTCAATAATCCGTCAAGCCTGAATAGGCCGCCGGATTCATGCCTGATGTAGCCCTGATGAAACATATGGTACCCGGAAAAATTTTCTGCTCGGGGAGTCTCTTCGTCAGAACGAAGGTCGCTGGTCCATTTTGCCCAGGGGTTCCATTCTGCCCCGCTCCCCGCTGGTGATTATCTTCGTGTGCGGAGACTCTCGTGTTTTTGCGACCTGGTTTCGCTCACCGTTCGTCTATTAAATAACGAAGTGGGAGGAAGTTGGTAGGTTTGCTTGATTTATCGGGTATATGATATCCGGTACTTGTATCGACGGACAGAAGGGGTGGAGGGAGCGATGAGAAATTTTGTTTTTGCTATGCAACGGCTGTAGCCAGACTCCGCGAGGGGGGGGGGGAGAAGGGGTAAAAAATGGTGGAGAAAAATTGACATGCATCCTTCGTCCGGGGCTTCTCGGTAACGTGAGTGGATTAAACGGTGGAGCTGGCCGCTTGCGGAGCTTGTAATTTTTATACTGTTTGCTAAATCGCCACGAGAGAGCGCGACGTACAGGGGAGACTGGGGCGAAATGGGACAGCACACTGAGAAAAAGAAATGATTAGATTAAGGAAATGCACGGTGACATAAGTTCAAAGGTGTATTTTTTTTTAATTGGTTGGTACAACAAAAATGATTTTTTCAATCGACGAATTTTGCATAAATTGAAGCAAATAATTGTTTAACAAAATGCTTTATTTGTACCAAACAAATAACAGCTTTGAACGTATATCACCGCGAATTTTGGTTGATCCAACAGATTTTTTTTCTCGGTGCACAATATTTTATGAAAAATTCATTTGAAAAATTCATTTGTTGTTTTTCTTTTTTTTCAGAGGCCAAAATCTCTTCTTGTCACTTTGGATGTCGGGATTTCGTCAGGCTGATAGTTGCGCGGTGATTTTTGAATTTATTGCAGGCCTCAACTTTGTCGACTTACCTAACTTGCTGCAAATTCTTCGGTCCTCTTATCCCGTCTCCCTTTTGGAATTCTAACCCTCCCGTATACACTCCTCTTTGCCGAGGGGGAAACGGACGAAAATTCATGACCCACCAGACCGCGATAAAACCTCGGAAAATATCCGGAAAGTTTACGATATCGCTGAGCCGGATAGCGGGAAGCGGCACGAACGTGCGATAAGGGATGGGAAACGATTGGGCCATGTCCACCGTTAACACTCTCCGGAACCGCAGCTCCCGCAACTATGTGGCTCTTACCATGCGTTACCTTACACACCGCATAATTTTTATGCTTTCCTCCTTTCTTTTTCTTCACCCTCCGAAAACTACCTTCCATGGACACAGTAATGTATACAATTTATACGGGGCAAAACGGACCTTCGTCTGGGATGAGACTATACAGTAAACCCCCTCTATCTCAACGCTCTCGCACGCAAAAAAATTGTTTAGCGGCAACCTAACTTTTTTTTAATGAAAACGATTTGTTATTTTTTCTGAATGCGTACGAATTTTTTCAGAATTTCCTGTAATTTATGCAAAATCGCGTTTTTAGTTAATAAAAAATTACGCAGAATTAAAAAAAAATTCATACGTATTCAAAAAGATTAACAAATTGTTTTTATATGAACAAAAAGTTGAGTTGCCGGGGATTTGTTGATTTTTTTTTTCATTAATATGTTAATATCATTTTGGAATTATTATTATGCGCAATCAATCTTTTCAGTACCTTCCATATGCCTGATTTTTTTCAGATTTTTATTCTCTGTCAATTCACTCTTAATTCTCTCTGAACTCATGTGGGCTCAGACTGTCCGCTATAGTACTACCTTAAAACGCATTTCAATGCATCACTTTCAATCCACCCCAAAGTTTTCCATCACATTTCGAATGTACACATTATCGCTGTCGGTATCGACCGATGAGAATATTTCGCATAGATAAGGTAGAGCTCAGAGCGGTTCGACTTGCAGTCAGAGGTTTTCTCGCAAGTCATGTATGTGAAGTTTCAGCTCGATCGGTCGAGGCATTCTCGAGTTATAGCGGTTTGAATTTTTCGCGTCTAATTCACACACACACGCATACATCCGGACGTTTCCTGTAAATGTGACTTTTCGATATTTTGGAACATTCTGAACATGTTTTCATTAACATCTCAATTTTTTTTTCACCGTAAAAAGTTTCCTCTATGAGGAAACAAAAAAAAAAAACTTATACCGATCGGCACAGAGCAATCGACAGGTCGCAAAATATTTAATCCCCCCTTTAATAACGCAGGGAAGGGCGGGGCAAAATGGGACAGCCGGGCAAAATGCCATATTCCAATAATTTTTGAATGGGATCCAAAAATGATTGGAAACTTGCGTTTTCCTCACTGTCCCATTTTGCCCCGCTCTACCCTACATCGATCTGGCGCAACGACAGATAGAGGAAACAATTAAATAAAGCATCGGCAGTTATAAATTCTGTGATTGATACAAGAAAAATGTTACTTTCTTTCATCATAAAATCCAGGCTGAGCTGAGTAAGAAATATCGGCGAGAGAGGAAGCGAAGGGAGAAGAAACATGGTCATGATCACCGTTAACACTCTCCGAAACCGCAGCTTCCGCAACTTTGTGGCTTTTACCGTGGGTTATCCTACACACCGCATAATTTTTATACTTTATTCTTTTCTTTTTTTCACCCTACGAAAAATACCTTCCACAGACACAGTAATGTATACAATTTATCCGGGGCAAAACGGACCTCCATCTGGCATACTGACTATACTAATAAAAAAAAACTTATACCAATCGGCACCGAGCAATCCACTCGTCGCAAAATATTTAATATCCCTTTAATAATTTATATCGATTTTGCGGAACGACAGATAGAGGAGAAAAAAGTATCGACAGTTATAAATTCGGAGATTGGTAAAAAAAAAATCCAGACGCAGCGGAGTGAGAAAGATTGGCGAGAGGGGAAGCGAAGAGAGAAGGAACGCGATGATCCGCAAGAGCGGTGCAACCAGCGCGCCGGGTGTGCGTTTATATTCCCGGTTATCGTTGTGGAATCCACAAAAATTCATGAGCCGATACACACAGCCGGAGAAATGCCGGTTGGCGGTGGGAAAAATACTTGGCAAAAGAGTTTACGGCGTTAGCGTGGAGAGACAGAGAGGCCGGATTGCGGTTGCTTCGCGTTCTGTAGTGCCTATGCGAGAGGGAATAAAAAAAAACAAAGAATGGAAGATAGAGAGAATCGGAAAACGATCGGCTATAAAGGAATACAGAGGGTTCTTGCCGAGTTCGCGAGCTTGTCAATTGATGCGACGATCGTGAACGAGGAATTTCTGGGTACATATCGTCCCGACTAGTGCAATTTCTCCGACCGGTTCACTCGCACCAGATTGGAACATTTATTATATTTTTTTATTTACCGATGAAATTTTACAATACTTCACAGTTACGTTTAGCTTCAACGAGAGTTTCGACCCAAAATTTCAAAAGCTTGTCCGAACGTTAGGAAGTTCTGTATGAAATATCGAAGTGGGCGTAAAATAAACAGCAGATTCGTGGTCAGCGTTAAAAATACATGGGAAAAAGTCTTGAAATTGCAAATTACGAAAAAAAATGTTATCAGACTGTTTTCAGGAAAATTTTAGATTTTGGGCATTTTCAAACAGCGATATCTCAGCCTTCCGATGGAGTATCGTAAAACGGAGGTGTCCATCATGTTCTGCGGGGAAAGATCGACAAGACAAGGCATTGAGCGGCTTTTTAAAACATTTTTTTCGAGCGGTATCGGTGTTTAGAAAAACGTCAAAAAAATGTGACAAAGGGGTAATTTTTTTGCCCACGAATTGAAGATGTCCAAAAAAAGGTCCGGTTCGCATATTTCCATGTATTTTTTCGTCCGGAACACGAATCCGGTGGCAGTTTTCGGGTAAAGCGAAGCCGAACACTAGTTACTCCCAGAATCGTTCACAGAAAAAAAATATCATCGCATCAAGTAAAATTTGCTTGCGGGCTGCCAAAGAAGTAAAAACGTTGTTTCATTTCTAATCCGAATTCGTACAATTTCATACCCGATTGAAACGATAACATGTCGCCTTGACAGTCTTGCTGTTGTTGTTTCAATATCACATGGAATTGTAAGAATTGAAAGAAGAATTAAAACAAAATTTTTTTTCTTCGGCCGCCCGCAAGCGAATTTTTTTTGTCAGTGTTGTTTCTTTATTTCCCCTCCCGAACAGCGGATCCGACGAACACGTCGGACATTTATCAATCGAATGAAAATGACCCAAAAAAATTGGTTCTTCAATTCCGAGGTGATAAAGTCCCACCAAGGAAAGACCCTTGAATTCCCAAGTCTGCGGAGCGACTTTAATGGGTTCCATGGGCTCCACTCGTGGTTCTATGTATGTGAGTCACGATTCGAGGATTATATACTGCCCTTAGGTGGCCTTCGGGGATTGGGACATTTCCCCGTTCAGCGCCCCAACAGCCGAACCAATATGGAGGCGCGCCTCGGTCCAATGCCGCACCAGATATTGAGTGAATCTAACGAGGTCCTCCGTGGTCCGCTTCCATTTCCACCTCTCCTCGATCCATATTAATACTGCTTATCCAATTAGTCGCCAATGGACACCGTAGACGCGACGCTGGGGCTGGCCGGTGTTTGCCAGCTGCACAGGAATCGCAATCCGAGTCCGGCAGTGCGATAGCGGACTCGAGTCACGTGTCTCTATGCCATCCGACGTCTTACTCGGCCATTATGCAACGGATTATCGTAACTGAGATTCTAATTAGTGGCGGCCTATGAACTCCAATGTTCGAGACCGAGCAACGAATTTACGCTGTTCGAACCCGCGAATCACGGCGATTCGTGATATCTGATTAACTGTTCTGATTACCCCGACGCATGTAACGGTTGGAAAGTTCTGTAAAATGCCAACGCTGTTTGGCTGTTTGACAATTTTTCATCCGGAGTTTGGATTAAAATTGAAGATGCCTTTTGTCCCATCTTGCCCCGCTCTGCCCTATCTTTTGAACAGTCTGCTAAAATTGTGTATAAAACACTGAGAAAAAGGATAGTATTTTCTACTGTACCAATAGTTCCCAGAGGGAACGTCTATATAGATTGTTTTTGATAGTATATATTCAATTGGTTAAATTATAATTATTGTTGTAATCATGATTTTTGTCACTGTCGTAACTGTATAAAGTCAGTATTGTTACTTTTACTATGTTATTTTTTCTCAGTGAAAATTAAATTTTGGGCGAAAACCTTTATCTGTGATGTGTTGTTGTTTGCCAATTTTCTCAGCATTTTTGGGCGAAGATTGACGATGTTTTAAAAAATCGCTGATCTTAAAAGCAACGAATTTACGCTGTTCGAACCCGCAAATCACGGCGATTCGTGATATCTGATTAACTGTTCTTATTACCCCAACGCATGTAACGTTTGAAAAGTTCCGTAAAATGCCAACGCTGTTTGGCTGTTTGACAATTTTCCGAAGTTTTGGATTAAGATTGAAGATGTCAAAATTTCTGTTCTTAAAAACGATTTATCGTTATAGTGTATCATTATCTTAGAGTCACGTGTCTCTATGTCATCCGACGTCTTACACGGCCATTATAGAACAGATTGTCGTAACTGCGATTGGAATTGGTGACAGCCTATAAACTCCAACGTTCCAGACCGAATGATGAATTTTATGTTACTTGGTGCTAAAATTGCCGTTTTACACACACGAAGCGTGCGTGGGGCGCTAAACGGGGAAATGTGCAAACTCACACTGGTCGGACACAGTTTTATCGCACTAGTATCGTAATGTACTGTTCGCTATCTGATTAACCATTCTGATTAACCCTATACATGTAGGGGAATGTGGGGCAAAATGAGACAGTGGGGCAAGACGGGACAGCGGGGCAAAACTCAATTTTGCAGTAATTTTTGGATACCCAATTTTGTCCCAACGATACATCCGAATTTTCCAGAGCGTTTTGGGTCACTTGCCACCTCGAGAGTTATTGGGAAGTTGCCTTTTGTCCCATCTTGCTCCGTTCTGCCCTAACTTTTGAACAGTTCGCTTAAATTTTATATAAAAAAAATTAAATTTTGGGCGAAAACCTTTATCTGTGATGTATTGCTGTTTGCCAATTTTCTCAGCATTTTTGAATGAAGATTGACGATGTTTTAAAAAAATCGCTGATCTTAAAAATGATTTGTCGGTCCATTATGTAGTGTATCATTATATTAACTTACAGCGTAACAGGTTGATGAGACTCCGGATGGAATATCTATTCGTGGAGTTATCCGACCACGAAATCGATGTCGCCGAAGCAATTACGGGGGAAGAGATCGGGGACCAGTGTGGTGCTGTATTATCACGGCTTTGAAATTTGGCCGAAACGTAGTTTCCCTTTGATTATTGAGATAACGGCCTTAACGGCGCGCTCCCCTGTGTAATCCCTCGTTCTCTCTGCTTTCTCTCTCCCGACTTACACAACTCGTTTTATATACCCATCGGTCCTGAATAATATAAATTGATTATACTCGTAGGGCTTTGACGCAGTTGCATTTATGCCCACGCACCCAAAATACCCCCTCGTTGATCGAAAATTACAAAAGCTGCGAATCATGAAAGTTGAATCAGCTCTTTGAAGCAACGGTGTTCTCAAACCGGGCTTCTCTAAAGTGGTCGCTCAAAGTGCACTGAGAGGAGGATCCAATAAAAACTACCGCTCATTTAAGACCGGTAAGAAAACTTACACTAAGAAAAAATTACATAGTAAAAGCAACGTTTTACCATAAAAATTAGGTTCCAAGGGAACGTTTACTTTTTATAGTAACGACAATGAGAAAAAATCATGGTTGCAACCATAATTATTCTTAAAAAATTGAATATATACTATCAGAAACTATCTATACACCCAGAAAAAAGATTTATTCAAATCAAATAAATTTCGATCTACAAATGACATTTATTAAGATAAAAGAAATGTTTCGTTGCCTTAAAAAAATCTTTAATATATTCAAATAACGCCTTTTCTTTACTTTCAGTAAAAAAATTTATTGGAAGTGACTATTTATTGATTTGTACTTATAAATAAATGTTTATTCGACACAAAGCAATCGAATCACTGAAAATACGATTTTGAATAGATATTTATTCGCTCCAAATAAATTATATATTTGGCACCAAATTAAAACACGGCTATTATCCGGCAGTGCGCATTATAGAGTCGTGAACACGTCAAGCTGAGCAAACAATTTTAAATCAGCGATTTTTTTAAACATCTTCTTCAATTTTCCAACAATGTTTACCACAATATCTACAAATAATTTTGATTAATCCAGTACTTCTTATCATAAGTGGCGTCCGTACTTCCCCACTACTATGTGCTATGGTAATATTTCTCAAGCGATATAGCCATATTTACTAGGTTCTTCTTTCGGTGTCGGCTTTGAGACAACACTGGTATCTAAAGCGTCTTCAAAGTGTTTATCATTTAAAAGGTTCGATAAAACATGATGAAATTTTTATCATATCTTCGGCGTTCCGAAACCTATGTTTGATATTTTTTTCAAATTTTTCTCAACCTCCGGTCGATGACAATATTTAATTTTTGGTTGTGTCGCGAATTTTCCAAGTTTTAAGACCGGCGATTTTTTTAAACATCTTCTTCAAACTGAATCCAAAATTTCGGGGAAAAATTGCCAAACAGCCAAACTCCATTGACATTTTACCGAATTTTTCGAACATTCCATGTGTTCAGGTAATCAGAATAATTAATCAGATGTCACGAATCGCCGTGATTCGCTGAGCGTACAGGTTTATGTAAATAAAAAAAAATAACGATAAAAGTCGCAGAGTGATGGAAAGTATGAGTCAGCCAGAGGCCTCGCATTTTTCGACAATGGAACACGCGTGTCCGACATTTCGTTCCGAAAATTCAATTTAATTCGACGGATCGTTGAACGCGTTTACCGGTGGTTTGGGCGCGGAAACAAAACTCAACGGGAGGCAATAAATTTGATGCTTTTCGTTATTACTGTTATCATTATTAATTAGCGTTCGAACTATTCGCGCGTGATTGGAACGCACCGGCGCGTATTTATTTTGTCAAAAGTGTTTTTTTTCGTGATTAAAACTAATTGGTTCGCACACACCCGACACCTTTGTTCGCGACAAAATGCCCGTCAGGTAAATTCGTTCGAAAGTGTGGAGGGGAAAATTTCGCTGGGAGTGGATAATTTATTATTTAATTTTTTTGCCATGAATAATAAACGGTTTGAAACGTTCTCGACGACGTATTACGAGCGACGTGCGAGCGTGCAAAGGGGATCAAGTGTGCGCGACGTCGACAACGTCGTCAAAGGCTTCGAAAATTGAGCCATTTTCATGAACTCTCCTCCCCCACGACTGATGAGATTTATAATAACCGCATGGAAATGACTAAACATTAATTTATAGGGTAAAAGTGGTGAATATGGCTTACCTCGATTAACACGTAAATCAATGATATGTGGACCGGGCCATATTCCCCACTCTTACCCTATTTTGTTCGAGCTTGCCCGAACCTGAAGCTCGTTTCGAGTGTCGCATCACCCTGAAAGTAATTTTAAGGGGCTACTGGAGCTGTTTTTTTTCTTTTTTTAACTTGCTTTACCTGTTTTACCGACGGACCTAGACAATTTTTTAGTTCCGACGTAGCGTTGTCGATATGCTACACATATGCGTCAAATCATGCAGGATTATGATATTATGATAGCGCTTCGGTGTGTAGTCGAATTTTGGTTGAAAACTTACAAGGAATAAAGAAACCGAATATTATAGTTTGCGAAAGTGCGTGAACGTAGTGTCACGATTGACGTACAGGTGGCTCTGCATCGTGTCCTACACTACATTCGTGCCGCGGGAGGTCGAATTCTGAGGATTGGTGTTCGTACTCGAAATATCGAATACAAACATCAAGACTCAGTTGGAATGACCGGCTGTATCGGCGCAGGTTTTCCGCAGTTTCCATGCGCCCTCGTGCAAATGCGATACAGTATGAGGGGTAACAGCGGCTGCGGCCGTGAACTTTACAACTGATTTGAAGACTAGGAAAAACAATTGAGGAATAGTGGCTTGAAGGCAGAAAAATAGCCAGAGCATAAGGGGAACTTGAAAAAAAAAAACACATTCGTGCCGCGTTCATCGGCTCCAATCACCCGCTGCACGTCGATAGACTAAATCATTGCAGTTTACACTATGCGTGATTATCTTTTGAGTGAGCAACTTTCCGACGGTTTTGGAATATTCGGAGAACTTCACAGAATCGGCATGCACGCCCTTTTA